>JABFQC010000629.1:0-24951 GCA_022817085.1 Psilanteris sp. ZL-2020
GGATAGCGCGGTTGAATCAAATGAATATGTCATATATGAAAATGACCACTTTCAAGCGAAAAGAAAGCTCACGTTATCAGCAACATAGTCAAGTGGATTACAGGTGAACGTCATTGCAAGCATTAATACAACTTCTTAGAATTCAAAATGGTAATGGAAGAACACGTAATTTCAAAAACACCATCAAAGTAACAAAAACGAAATTATCCTATATTAATATATTATTGCGCCACGGCAAATGGGATAAATCTGCAATAATAATATATAATTTGCATGTTCAAAAATCTTCAATTTATTTGGATGGGAAACGCGGGGATCAGTAAGTAGCGCCCTGAAATGCGAAATGAATGTACATTAGATTGAAAGAAAGTTCATCGGACTGGACAGCGGCGGCTCTATATAGGGAACGAATGCAACTTAACTCAAGCACTTTATTATAATTTTGGAGAAGCCTGCCTCGGGCAAATTTGCGACGAAATTCATACATATAGGTATGAATAAATCTCGTGGCAATTTGCATATCGCGCCAAGGTACGGTGTAGAATAATAGAGCAACATTGGTAGCGTCGATCGATCGAACTGTTATGATTTATGAGAAACATAGGACTAACCGGCGGTAATTACGTTGTCGCCAGACCCACTGTGTCGAACGAACTATACACCGTCCTTATTTTTACCAAGTTTTATCCAGAAAATCAATTATGAATTTCCATCTTATTTGCCATGCTATTGCCAACTACTCGTGCCAGTAGTTTAAGTGCATTAAACTTAATTTGCAATTTTTAACAACCGCGAACATTCGCGTTCCAAAAATGTGAACAATGATGAAACAATTTAAGAATTCGAGCACAAACAATCAATTGCGTTCTAATTAATTTTTTGCGAATTATTATTATTATGCGAAAAATTCGTAAGCACATTCGAGGAAATGATTTAAAATAATAAAAGTTATTAATGAATAGAAATTAGAATTGCTTGAATCTTCTGAACCGTTAAGAGTACAAAAACGGCAGACGCGGCTCAACCGTTGCAGAGCTCTAATGCTGAAATTGGAACCATTTCATCTGTTAATGTTCTATCCAAACTTTCGATTTGATGAATTATTTGTACCGTTCTTTATTTGTTCGAACTTTCGAAGAAGCCTATTATTTTTTTTTTTCGTACTGCTGCATCTTCCTCGATAATGAAAAAGACTTGATTCAAGTAAACAATCGACCAGTAAAAGCGCACCCGCTTGCCTTATTTTCGTAGCAGGCGCGGAACGGAAAATAACAGAGCTGACACAATGACTTTGAACGCGCGGAAAAAGGAATAATAAAGACAATAATAGAATTCGTTCGGATAAAGAACATTACATTCTCAGATCGAAGCAATTACAGGCGATTCAGCGTATTGACCTTCCATTTTTACGGAAGAACGAATGAGGCTCCAAGTACACAAGCAAAGGTTTTAAGAAAAGAAGTTACATTCTTTCAACTTGACTTCCTTCTTCAACCGCCCCTTCTCAGTCTGATCCCGATTTTTATCTTTCGTCGCTAACTTGCCTTGTAATGGTATTGCTGCGTTCGTATAGTCCCAGATCTGCGCCATGAAATTATAAACATTGTCAGTGCCTTTGTCAAGCTGACGTAAATTATGCGCATCGACAAAAGAATTATACTTTAAGCTAATAATTTAAATAGATAAACGAAGGGCCATGATATATTCAGCTTAGTAATTATATTATAATGAACTTCCAAACACGATTTATATTTTGTATGTGATTATATTAAAGTAAATGTTATTTTAACAAAGCAAAAAATCTTAATTTATTTAAAGATATGTTAATTTTGTAAAGTTTCCGCGAAATATTTCATTTGTTTTCAAAGGTTTCTTATTTGTAATATGATGAAGTTATCTTTGCAGTCAATGTTTTCAGTAAAACAATTCGATTTAGTCAGACATCAACGATCATGGATTATCACGTTATCATGGGAAGTTCTCATTTGTGCTTTCTCACGGATGGATACGATATTTCAATATATTTACATGGATGTATTGATTTATACTTGCAGTTTATTATTTTATAGTTTATTATTATTATCATAACCTATATTATTAAATATTAATAATTATTTAATTCGATAATTTTTTTAAAACCCTTAAAAAGATCACGCAGTATGTATGTTTATGAGAAATATTAATAATCATTTTGCTATAACGACAACGGATTATCTTTGTAACAATTTTCACAAGCAATTTCGACTATGTTTAAAACACTGCAACATACTAAGCGTAAAAAAATATGAAAATTGACATAGTTCCTTATTTTTCAAACGCACTCGAGAGAACTAGTTCAAAAATGCTCGTCTTCTTAATCCGATTGCATAGTCCCCTCCCCTTTAACGATGGTAAAGAACACGATGAGGCACTCTTGTTCGCATTTAATAACTGTGAAATATCAATCTAGATACTCCGTTTTCTCTGTTTTCTTCTTATTCTCGTTTCCCCTGCACACTTACCGATCCTCGAGAGCACGGTGCAAACGCCGTCAGAACTCTTGAACGTGTCACTTGCAGAAACAGAGAGTGCTGCTCTAATGGCAGCAGCCTGGCTTCTTTCACATCAATTTTTACAGCTCTCCTATAACAATATCCTCCATACATTTCAATAGAATTTGTTCGCAAATATCTAACCGAAAATTGTCATCTCGAAACATCTCTTTTCTTGACAAAAATTATAACTGTATTGATATCTATGTACGTGTAAACGTGTGCGAGTATACATATGCAACGATACATATATATTTATATATATATATAGACACATTATCACGAGTTACACTTTAGAATCCTACAAATCTTTCAGCCATTAAAACACGATATCATTTCACCCACAAAAACCGCAAAGAGACTTTTTGATAAAGTTTTTGGAAAAAAAAAAGAATGAAAAGAAAAAAAAAACAAGAATAACCGCGAGTCGAGTATCGAAACGTGAATGTGAAACGTGAACCAAAGAATAAAATAATGCCACGATTTGATACTTGAAACACGTGTTCGTTTCTATATAAAGTAAAGAAAGTGCGGTGTAATATCTGTAGAAATACAGTTTCTTCGAGACAGCAGTGGAGCAATAAGTGAAGGCGTGTAGGTGTATTATTTTTGAGCAGCTTTTTAGTGAAGACATCCTTTCAAAATGCCACTTATTATCTTAGTAACGTGTATTGAAAATAAAGTAATTGCAATTGTAATTATGCAATTCTGGTAACAAAATTTGTCCTCGTTGAGCGCTAACGTCAGTGTCACTTTATTTAACATAAATCGAATGATTTAGATTTATATTGATACTTCGAACATTCACAGCTATCATTTTGAAATATTAGTATTTAATGTCATTTTACTTTAAAAAATTGAATGATATATACACGAAATATAATTACTGGCACACTTGAATTATTAAGGAGAATTAGAAATAAAATACGAGATTTAAATATAGAATTCAATGTCATTTCTTCGTAGACATAAATATTTGTAACGGATGCAACGAGAGCGTAGTTTCATTATGATTTATGTATTTTTAATATTAAAATCTATGAAGAAATCAACGTTTGTATATATATTTTTATTTATTTAATGACGTTGTGAACTCTTTTGATACCGAATCGACATTAAAATTACTGGTATAATTAAATTAAAATGCATGTATCAATTTTATTCATATAATAATTCAAATCGAACTAAAATAAATCATTTAAAACCAATTTAACCGTGTTTTGCAGTTAAACCGAATAAATGGGTCAATTGCTTTAAATAACGTCTTTTACGTGAAATAACTGTTAAATGTCTATAATACTCTCTTTAGCTGAACAGTTTAAGTTCTCATAAACACATTCATTCTTACCATTACCGAAAAATTTAGTTTAAATTGTGTAATGAATGTTTGAAACGTGATAATGATGTAAATTTCATAATAGAATTTCAATACATGAGTTAACCCGATAGAACTTTGAAATCTTGACAAATTGTCAATGGTAATACTATTTTGAAAATCTATAATTTAGGTAACGTAGATGTAAATTTCATTTTTATATTAAATATTGAAATATACTATATATATGCATATCAACATTAAATTAAGTACTTATAAATACTTGTTTTTGTTTACCATTAGTATTTCTCAAATATTTGCTTTAAATACGTTTATTATACACTTGAATTCATTACATATATCATTAACTATATTTTAAGATGTATAAAAGTGAGTATCGATAGATAGAAGTAATTACATTACTATTTACTTTAAAACTATCCACAATATTTATTTTTATATATTTTAAAATTATTTTTATTTTTATTTTATTTGAACTGCGCAGTATTAAACAGAAATTTAAATTTAATTAAGTATTAACAAAGTTGTATAAATCAATTGACGAATAAATTTATTTCATGATTTCATTAAATTATTATTTCTGAACTAATTTATGCAACATATATAAATCAATTTTAAGGTTTTAATATTATACCATCTGTTAAGAGACATTTTTTACGAATTATTTTATCTCGTAAAATGCATTATAATTAATGACTTATAAACGATGTTATTAAGAATTAATAGCCCTTGTACATATAATTTGGCGTAGTTAAGTAGAAATTATTTAAGTCTAAATAAAAGTAACATTGCTTTATATTAACAAAAAATGAACGATTTGATTATTCATATACAAATTTGTATAATTAATTTACGAATACATGTCTGCACATACCATGTGTAAAACTACTAGAACAATGTATTATATTATATAAACTTTGTCGTATAAAACAGCATTCACGTATTTCAACACATTTAACAAAGACTTAAATTATACGTTTAAAGCTACCATCATATAACGCGCGAAGAAGATAACACATATACACACTCTATGTTTTTCAACTCCACGAATAAAAAACTAACAACCGTCTGTCACATAATTACATTAAGTAAGCTGAAAAAATGCGTCGATCGGAAAATTGTGCGCAGCCTAAAACATTCGCGGATGGCAGACAATAACAAGCCAAATCCGAACGTCAAGCCGTATAAAATAAAGGCGGTGGAAAAGTGAAACTGTTGCACTTTGAAGTGTATATTTGCGCACCTGCGTCATGAAAGCTCTCGCAGTTGCGAAGTTCGAAGGCTGAGAAACTGGGACCGCACATGGCGACCATAAGTTTTTATGGATAAACCCGCAGGTGTGATACATAAAGTGAGTTTGCCTTGAATGTGTAACATCAACTGCAATACCGGCGTAGCGATTGAGCATAGTTATGCATAATTCCAGTATTACGAGCGTTGTTCCATTAGTACCTGGTGAGTCGTAACTCGAATATTTACGGCACAGTCCATTCAAAACTAAAGCGCACCCTTTCGCGAATAACGATTCGACGTGGCGAATCGCAGTTCCCTTTTCCAACGCCCTTCGCGTTGATGTACCGAAGGCCTCCGATTGGACGATTGGTACCTATCGACTATAGCTCGGATATTCTTCCTTAACCGCCCCTCTTACCAATCTTCGTCCGACCTCTCGTCGCTTAAAAAAATCACTTCAAATACGACAGTCGAATCCTTCGGCAGTCGCGTTCTCGCAATCCGGCGAAATTACTCTGCAGCTTATGGATTCCTTATCCAATCTCGCAAACTACCCGTCTGTCGCCTCGCCGTGTCGGGACCGTGTAAAAGTCACCCGCAGAGACACTTCAAACTCCTTCATACGATCGTTACTTCTTCCTCCTCATAACACTTCGCTCACTACTTTCGTCGCAAGTCGCAGCGGAGCGCTCGATAGGGCTTTTTCATTACATGCAGATAGATTTCCTTGTAGACGACACCAGCCCCCGATTCGACATGTTTTGACAGATGTTTCTTAATTGATCTTCTTTGAGCAAAGCACTGATATCAAGTTTTCTAACTCACTATATTGCACTTTTAATATTGTATTATAAATTTCAAAAATGTTTTCAAAGGGAACAGTTTGGTAGCGTAGATTCATAATATTTGAAGGCAAATTTATTTAATTCCCATTCGTTTTATTGCAAAGTGAAAATAAAATTTACATTAATCTTACTTGAAATTGATCAAGTTGATTCAAGGAAGAAATAGATCAAATTCTTTGCTTAATTTAAATCGAATACCAAAATTGTTACAAAAATGCGCAATTACCATTTTGTTTAGTTAAATGTAAAATAAAAAGCTTAAATGATATTTAAAAAATCTAAATTAATCATAATCATTTAATATAATTAAAAATATTAATGTCAAATTAAACTATTTTAGTAGAGAATTACCGTCATTAATTTCGAATTTAATATTTTTGGAAATGAAAAAAATCATTATTTACGTATTTCAATAAGTTTTCATGTAATTTGATATATTTATTTAATTTGATTCATAAACAAAGTTTTAAGATATTCTTGCATTTTATTAAAATTTACACGTTTTTTTCATAAGAGATATTATTATAAGTCGCCAAATGAAATCCGCACATATAAGCGCTGACATAAATCATATACATAGTGTACAGAAATAAATTTAGTTTGTATACGGAGAAAAATAATATTAGAGTTTTTAATCGCTAAACGCATTTTTTCTTTATAGACATACTTTATTGTTATTACATATTATTTTTATAATACTATATTTAGTATATGGACATATGCGGCAAGTAATGAATATTAATAATAAAAATAATATATTTGAATTATTATTATATTTCAGTTTTCTCGCAATTTGTTTATTTCGCAATAAATAAATAAACTTGTTTATAAATTGGTTACAGATTTAATTTGACGCATTAATGTTATTTTAAATTGACATAAAAAAGAATACTGAACAAAAACATTCAAAATTGATAAATTTTTTATATGGAAAACATTTTCTTGATTAAGCAAGTCGGTAGGGGAAAAAGGATGAAATAGTTAAAATTCTTTGAGAAGATTATAAAGGTCAGACATGAAGCTATACAGATTCCAAAGACCCGTTCGATTATAATCGTATTTACAGAAGTTATGCCACTGAAATTTCATAAAATTCACTACAATATTTGCTATGCAATTTTAAATGTATATACGTATACATGTAAAACAATTTTCTTACAATAATATTCAGTGTTTTTTATATAAAATGCACTAATAATATAAAACGAATAAATGTATATATTATTATAATAATAATACTTATTATATGCATAATATATTGATGAATATATTGAAGAAGAAATTAGTTAATGCAACAAAATATGAAAACTGTTATGTATACAATAAGAAGTCGAAAGTTAAGGTTGTCTATGCAAAATAAAATATATTTTATGTATTTAACTTTAAATGTCTGAATTATTAAATGTTATATTAGATATTATACAATATAGTTTTCAAATACTAAGAATGTATTAAATATTTTTGAATTTCATTTTATTTGAATGAACGTTGTATTTGAAAAACTCTCAACAATCTTGTAATACAAAAATTTGCGTATTTTGAATGCTTAATATGAAAGAATTTCGTTAATCACGACGTCGTAGAATAAAATTCTGAAAAAGTAATTTATAATCTAATATTTGAACCATGAAATATTATGAAATGTTGCGCGATTATTAAGTTTAATGCGTTGTGTATTGAGTGTCTTCGAAGCAACATCATTTATCTATTTTTTAAATATTCATTGTCAGAAAATACCGGTTTATCTTTATTTATGAAGCAGCTAAATGTATCGCTATAGGTTATCCTAACGAGGTTCGTTTACAATTTTATTTAATACTACAGTTCAACATGTTTACGCGTATCAAAACTCCCGACTATAACCCATTTACTATTTATTCGCCCGGCATCTCTCCGCCATTCCAAATAATTCCTAGATCTTATCCGAATTAATTTATGAACAGACTCTTAGACCTTTTTGTAACGAAGTTTACGTACATCCGCGAAACGCCGTTTTTAGCTAAACTGTAATTTGGATCCTGCAATTATCCAGACCGTCATATTTTATTATTATACTACACTTCCACACACACACACCCAAACATAATAATAAGATTAAAATTCGCGTTCTTTTTATATCAAAAGCAACGCTTATCCAAACAATTCGCAAAAACCGAGCGAACAATTACCTTCGCTTATTTAGCGTCCATAAATTTCAATAATTTGAAATTTGCCAACTGCAGGCTCTTTGAAATGCCCTCAATCGTTCGCAATTGCAATTCAATTGTCGCTGACCGAGAAAAATGAACGATTGCACGAACAGTAATCAGACGCGGATCGATCCGAAATGATAGATGCCGATCGATCGGTAGCAAGCGCTACTTGCACGCGGCTAAGGCCTTCTCGCGCTGTGTACAACGTAAACAACGCGAGAGGCAAAAACGGTAGGAAATACTCGAAGGGCGGTCGGAGCCGAGGTACAACCACGTTGGTTCTAATACGGGCTATTCAGCTCCCACAATGCACTAGTAATACGATTTGCCCGTACCATCCAAACCGCCGCTACCTCTTTCGCCGGCGCACACGTGCACAATCTGAATTCACGTATGGCCTCTCCCGAGAGGGAACGTTTCGTCGTTTTATTTGGCCTATCCCTTTTTCTACGAGTACCCACGAGTTTATTATGCGCATTTGTGTGCGTTCACAACCCAAACTCCTCCCCTCCCCCGGCCGACAACTACCATTAGCCAGACGTCGTGCATGCATGAATACGCGCGTGCATGTTTGTATATGCACGTTTTCTCACATATCTGTCTGCCTTCACAAAGTCCCTGCGAAGACGTGCTCTCGTTGCCTAACTTCTTAAAGCCTACAACTCCTATGTACCGAGACGTTTCTCCAGCACTTCTTACGATTTCCAAGAACATTTTTTTCAGCTCCTTTTCTTTCTCCTTTTTGATTCTTTGGTCTACTTTTTCTTCGAAAATTATAATGCGAAATGTATTCTGCATACGAGGTTACTTGTACAAATTCACAATCTTATAACAACCATTATATGAAGTGCACGCGCTTTTAATGGTCGAAAACACAACGCGCTTTCGTATATATAAAATACGCGCGCACTTTTTGTTTCCTTTTTTCAGTTGAATTATTCATGTAGTTTTTAACATTATTACTTTTACATTACACGCTTTAATTACTTTAAACTTACGCTTTATGCGTAGAAATAAGCGTGACTGATTAAATGTTCGAAAATCTTGTTCCCGGTGAAGAAATTTATGTGCCTTTATATATATATGTATAATTGTCATTAGTAAATTAATTAGTATGACTGTTATTAAGTTTGTTTGCGAAACCATGCCAAGTCACGTTCTCATAAACTTTGTCAAATATGTATGACTATATATATATATGAATTAAGAATAATGTTCCTTCCATACACGTATTATCGATATTTAAATTTCTTCCTCATATGATTAAACCGATTCCTCATTCAATCGAGTTGAAATACATTTTGTACGGTATTATATTTAATAATTTTTTTATTCTCATTTTGTCTTCTACACAACTTACTTTTCCATTAAAAATTCAACCCGGCTATATATGACGTATTGGTAGTTATTCGTTTGTAAATTAATAACTCTATACGTCTAGAATTGCATTAAATCCGAACTTAAACGCGATTTTCAAAAGAATCCACCAATTAAATTAATTCTACAATATTTTATACATCGGTTCAATACAAAAACCGTCGAGTAAAAACTCGTTCCGCGAAATTCTTTGTTTCACAAATTATTGTAATTTCGCAACATATTTCACGTATTCGTAACCATATTGATAGAAAATGAATCCACTCATTACGCAATTCGAGTAAAAAGTATTTATTTCCATTGAAATTAACGGAGAAACAAAAGCTGAGCTTTGAATCGGGTATATTCATTGATTAATACCGTACGCGAATACAAACTTCCAAGGCGATGAAATCGATAAGAATTGCGTTACTCATTTTGCTCTTGTTCGCTGTGCATCGTTCGAATGCAAAAAACTACTCGAGGCTACGCAACGATATTAAAATTTGAAACTGCAAAACAAACTACCGGAAAAGTATTCGTAGACGTATCGCAAATATACATACGGATCTCACATAAAGCATAAAAGTCACGAAACTTGGAACATTTTTGGCGCAAAAAGAGATTAGAAATACGCCATTTGTGTTTTACATAATTTGTCGTTCCTACAATCAATGACGGGAATTGCCATGACTATGTACGAGCATTGACTGCTTTGACTATGTATTAATGATCAATCGTTTCAAATTAAATAATTTTTCAAAATTTCCCTTTGATTAACATCCTCTTAAAAAAAGTGTGTCTCGATCATTTTCTTTTGCAAAGCGCATAAATGTAATTTAACTTATAAATGGAAAAACTTATAAAGATTTTACAAAAACCAGTTTATTAATGTAATAAATGAGCTTGCAAAATACTTATTTTTATTTTGCCATTTATATATTAATATTAACTTTGCTCTCAGCCTAGCAGATTTACATCCTATACAAGCAAATGCGTAATTACGAAATTTAATTTTTTTTTCACGGCAATTTCCTGTCTCTCGAGTAAAATTAAAATGTATAAAAATAAAGGCAAAGGAGCACACAGAGAACACGCTCCCGATTACGCGGCAAAGGTCGCGACTGTGCCAGCTTGATTTTCTTTGAGCAACATTACAATTAAATTCAGGACATTCCGGGCCGTTTCAGTCAAATAAACAACAAGCTTTATAACAATTTATATTTATTAACATCTCGCTGGGCAAAAATCTTGAAAACAGAATCGGCTGGAAAAGCGTAACAATTTAATCTGCCGAATTCAACGCCAGCAAAAAAGATTTCCGTGCGTTTGCTCGTCTAAATGATACAAAGATAAAACTTCGAAATTACGCGTCAGAGTCCTGCCATGTTTCACGTACGTTTATGCAGCGAAAAAGGTAATTGAGCTCCGTGTTTCGCGGAAAATTGATTGCGGCCGGCGCACCGCAATGCTGTCAGCGCAAATCTTTGTGACACTTTCATTAACCGGCAACGGGGACAATAAACGAAAGACACGAGAAATAATCACAATTCGTCGTATGGATGCACTGTCAAATCGAATAAATGCCAAACAATACGTGCATTATTTCGTACAAACATTAGACAGAACTCGAAGTTATCAATAACACTCTGAATATCGATAAATCTAAAACCAGCGTACCAAAAATATAACAGAATTGTCAATTTTTCATTTATTACTAGTATAGCACTGTTAGGCTATTTTTAATGTATATAATACTCTGATTGCTACTATAAATGAATTCCAATGTCACTTATCGTTGTGAAGAGTCAAAACAGGGTTTAATCTATATTTTAACACTCTTTTGATATTGTAAGACCATATTTGTTTTATTTATTAAATTGATTTATATTTTTCAATTTATTAGTTAGTTAAACATCTCTGGATATATTAGTTTACATCTTTAATATTAGCATTTTGTTATATTTTATGAATATATATAATATTTTGTTTATATAGTGTTTTTATTTTTAATTCTTTTTATTCCCTTCAATTTGCTTGAGCCTGCTTGAACTTCTTAGAACCTAAACGGGAAATTTTTAGACATTTCGAGGTTCAAATAAGGGTCTAAAAAAAGAATATAATAAATTAGAATCTGCTTTAAAGCCATTAGCTCCTAACTGGGAACTATTTTTAAGGTTCAAAGCAGTTTTAAATTTCGAATGTTTATATGAATTATTGAAGAAATTGGTGCCGATTTTTTCGAATTAAGCATATCTATACAATATGAGTCATAATTGTTCTGACATGAACCGAATTGTATATAATTGTAATGCAATTAACCACACGAAGCATTTATCTGCAATTTTTTGGAATCACCGTGTCGAACGAGCGCTTAAACTTTCCCGCAGATTTGCCCATATTTCCCTAGAGAAAAACGTGGTGATATTTCAATATATATGAAATTAACTTGAGTGCTCTTTTAAGAGACAAACTCAAAAGCTTTAGCATATAAATGCATCGATCACGAGCTTGTTTTTTAATCTAAAAGACAATAACTGGAGCGCGCATAACAAAATCTGCATCGTTACGATCATCGAACAATAACGCAGTCGTACGAATGTGGATCATTATGACGTATTTGATATTAATATCGTCGACACGTAAAATTGTACGAACTATGAATACTCAATGAACCGATTGTAAAAAACTCCATTCCGTTTTTCACTAGATCGGTTTCAAAATGATCGTCAAGACACATTTGCGTGGCCGTTTTCACCCCCGGTTTAATCGGCGACAGTCGTTTCGCATTTTATACGTATTCGTGGATTAAATTCGTACAGCGCTTCCTGGCAGCTGAGCGCACTACCTCTTTCAAAAGGTCAAACTATTTCCCAAGCGTATTACGGCAAAAAATTTTATCGTACACTTTCAGATAAGTATTTTGTTGAAGAAATGACTGTCTATTTTGAATCGACTTTCATAGAGGAATATGAACCCGTATTGAACGTATATACATTCATTTAACATAATTAAATACGGGCCAATCACACGACGACGCATTACTAAGATGACATTCAATTATACAGGTAAATATGTTATAACGAATCTCTGTCTACTGACCGACAACAAATTCGCACCGGAATAGTCATTATGAACAAAATTCTATACTGATCGTTGTAAGTCGAAATTAATTTCATTAATAAAAATGCAACATAGAATAACTGATACACTATAATCTAAAACTTGTGAAAATTAGACTACTTTCTTGAATGTTTAAAAGAATCGGTATCATTTGACACTGATACACTGAGAGAAATATCTAACTATTAAATCATGGTACGAAGTGATTCTATAATAGCATTTTAATACCCACTGTTTTAATTTTTAATTTTGTTCAAGAATTGCAATGCCTTAAACAATAAAAGCATGATATTTTTTCGTACTAAAATTGCATAACTCTCACGTAAAAATAGTAAGGGTTCGTCCATTGAAAGTATAGACACCAAGCATATAAGCAGCAATGTATTTTTGACATGAAATCATACTTTTATTGTTCGATTCTTATACTTACTTAGTATGACATATTTAATGCTTAATACGCTTGATTTTCTATAAATTTAGAAAAAAATTGCTTTCTATTTTCGTTAGAAAAGTATCAATTCAATAAAAGAAAAACTTTTTAAGGAATTATGATTAAATATTTTACTTAGTGTATTTATATTGAAATGTAAAAATTAGTAATACAATTTATCTAAAATTTTAGTACATTTTATTTTCTTAATATTTGAATTATTTTTTCGTATTATTAATTACTTTTTATTTAAATATATTTAAATTCTATATCACGTGCAGTGAATTGAAATTTGTATTTATAATATTTTAATTTCTTACGAAAAGAATTAAAAAAAAAAGTAAAAATATTACAAATTCAAGGTGCATATTCAATTGTGAAAAACTCGTTTATCTAATATATATATTTTAATATAAAATTTATTCACTTTTATTAATATATGCAAAAAATATTTGTTATACAAATTTAGGCGGCGCTAAAAAGATGTATAATTTTTTAACTTCAACTTCAAAATTAGTATATATTTATTATATTAAAAATAACACACAAATAAAATATATGATAATCCAATAATAATATCGAATTATATATTATATGCATACTAATATATATTAATATGTATGACATTATATGCTTTTATTGTAAAATTAATATTAAAGTAACAAAATTATTGTTTCCAGCATAAATATGTTATACATTTTAATAATATAAAATGTATCAATTATAATTTTACATTAGTTGCTAAAATACATAGTAAGAATACAATAAAAAGTGAATAGAATATATCATTTATAGTAAAAAATATTATTTGGAATGTGTTTCAACGCAGTCACTGATCGTTGAATTGAATACAAATTTGCATGTTGAATGCATTATTTTAAAATCATTATAAAATGTTGACGCACTCATTTTGTAGCTTGCGTCTTTAATTTTAGAAGCATAATAATTTATAATATGAACAGAAATAATATCATGCAAGAGTTATTTGACTGCAAATATTAGTTGAAATTAACTCATTTGGTCATCTTTAACAATGCTCAGGCACAATTATTTCGAGAGGCATTGTTGTGTACAAATTTTTTAACAATATACTTTAAGTTGATGATACTTTCGCAAAAGACAAACCCGACGATGGGCCACTTTATTGAAGAGAGGATACTATTTCTCTATGCTAACGGCTTCTCGTGTCAGAGTTAGCTTCTTCGTTCGTCTCTTCTTATCGTTCTACGTATACAATATAAGTGCACTTATATACATTGACGTTCCTGCACTTCCTTTAATTTTAACAACGCTCCAAAAAAGCATTTTTGCTTCGTAGTGTTTTCACAAAAAATGCCAAATAGTACGTTGTTCTCAACCACGTATGAAAAATTATTCAATTTCCATGAAACGAAATGAGCAACCGCAACAAAACATGCAATGTTTTCGCCGCATAAGGATGTAATTTGCACGCATTAAAGATAATTACTTTGCATCAAAATAATCCTAAAAAATAAATTACACAAATGAATACAAATGGGAATATGGAAATAAAAAAATAATTACAATGCACTGCGTTGTTTGAGAAATTTTTTCTCCGAGTTATTAAAATTTGATAAGTCGCAATTCATTGGATTGTAATATGTTTTGTAATATTTTACGGCGGATTCAGTTAACCTATTTTTAGCACGTAGTTTCGATTCTCATTAAACGAAGTATATTTTTCGTGGATAAATACAAGAATAAGTTTCATCCTTCAAAACGCGGTTGTACAATATAATCTATTTTCTTCTCGCAATGTGAATTGCTTTAGAATTAATAATGCGAATTCAAGTTACTGCAAGAATATTTGCTATGGTATCAGAAATTATTGTAATAGCTACAGAAACACGCGTAACAACTTCTTGAATATTTTCCTCGTGACGTGAATACATCGGAAATAAATGTATAAAGTAAGCATCATCCAAAAGAACGAATGCGAGCATTCCTTTTAAAGTTACTTCGAAAACGAAGCTGTAACTTTCGTAAGATTACCGTTCACTTTATACATCTTTCAGTAACTTTTCATGAGTTACATGAAGTAAATATTAATAATGAAAAGTGCTAAATACTCTGTTTTTAACAACGCTAATTTTGATAATATTTCAAATTTTAGCAGCAATACGTTAAGTTATATATTAATGAGGGAGATTCTCATGACGTTGACAATATTCAAAGGAATACGTCAAGTAAACTTCCATCGCGAACTTTCAAAGCATATATTCATGTAACGTGCATAGTGTAGCGTATTTCCTAATGGTTTGTTTCTGCATTATGCAATTTTTTCTGAAAATATTAAAAAACATTAATACACGCGGTCTTGATCTGCTGCTTAATAAAATATGTTTAATTAGGAGATATTAACTGTTTATATAAAAATGAAATTAGTTTTCGACGAAAGATTATAATGAATGGCGCGGTTTCAAATAAATACATATATGTATAAATGGAATACATTATCAACGAGAATTGCAAACGTAGTATAACGTTCCGATAGCAAACAAATCTGAAATGATATGGAAGCTAATGTACAAAAAATGTATGTATGTATATGTGTATGCATGTGTGTATATATATATACACTACTAAATTTTAAGAAGATTTATAAAGCTTCAACTCAACTTTGACGCATATTACAACATTTGCAATATTATATTCTTCACAGAAAATAGTAATTCTATTAAATATCCAATAAACAAAAGTACTCACAACTCGTCCACTAATCACAAAATGTTTGAGACTCAAAGTGGTTCAATTTTATCTACTCAGACTTAGATTTATCATAAGTCATAATGACTGGAACCATACATTATTTAAAACAAGCTTTCAATTACAAATTCTGATTATAAATGTACAATCAATATTCCAAACCTACGGCGGACGTCGTCTGATCGGACGCGCGGCAAAAACGCCGCAGTTGAAAAATGTGACACAACGAATTGGTTTAGTTTGTTGTCTGACGTCGGAATCGCATAACGAACGCTTTTGTGAATTAATCAAAATAGCTCGGAGCACCGATAAATAATGCGCGCGTTTGAACTTGAACCCGCAATAGGAGTTTGGTATCTACGAATCAAATAGCAAATAGTATCTCCTCGGCTTCAAATATTGGTGTAACACCCGATTACAAGTCGAGCTCATTTTGTAATTCCCGCGGCATCTCTTCTATCTATACGGCATTAGTTATACCCAGTGTAACATTCTCAGGCACAACCCTCTTATCGTGAAACATCCCTCGTCAAGCGGCGAACTAATCCTGCGACAAAGGACCATCGAGTATCGATCGCTTATTCTCTTTGAGACGGCGTCTCGTATCTCTCGACCGCATACTCACAACCCGCTTTAGAAGAGCTCAAATTTACCAATACCACGCAGAAACGAATAGATCCATCCAAACACGTGTACCGACAAACTGTATTCGAGAACTCATTGGAAACATGAGCCGATTGTGCCGCGAGTAATTTCATGCGAGTATACTTGTTGATCTGTGGGTGCGTTCGCCTCCTTAGACGTAGCCCGTGTCCACGGGACTATGAAATTCAATCGGAATGGATTTCAATTCGTTTATTTATTTCTTTCGGTTCAGTCGCAAAGGGGATATGCTTTTACCAATTTACAAATTAACGAACTTCAATTTCGAAATAATTAATATCCCCGCGTCACTGAAACGATACGTTTCGGCTCGATACGATTTTTTGTTAGACAAAATTCGACATGTCGGCGATTTAAAATTTGATACGCATATATAATTATACTTTTCCGATCGCGAACCGCTTCCCCGAAAGATATGATTGCGCGATATTTTTTAAATGAATATCGTTGATGGGAACTTAACACACTCTAATGGAGGGATTATTTAAAGCTGGTACGGAAATCGAACCTTCTCATTGCATGTGAGGTACACTTGATCACTGAGTTATGAAGGGTCGTCGCTCTACAGAGAAAGATAAGGAACTACTAGATCGATTACAATTTTGATGAATTACCATCAAACATCAATAAATTTAGCCGAACTTTGATGGTTCTATTAACCGTATATCAGCGCTGTTATTATTATGAGTTATTATTTGTTAGTTAAAATCGTTGTCGTTATTATTATCATTATTAATTCGGCTTGTTAATTGAAAAATGTTTTCAATCATTAATAATAGTCACTTGTCATGCGACAACGCGAAACAAAACGCAGTAATATAACTTTCTGAATGGAACTGGAATAAAATATTGTTATCGATAATAATGAGCAATAAACCTAATAAAGTAACAGTTATTAATTCCGCGATAAAAACGGTTCGATCCGCATCAACTTAAATCAAAAACTAAATTAAACGATCGAATGAATCGGCGAATTAAAAAAAATAATAAATCATTAAATCCTTCGCACGCATTTAGCAAATCGATAAAAGAATTACTACAGATTAATTTTCGAATTATAAAATGTCATAGGGAATCCAATTTTCCGATGTGACACCTGCGACCGGTCACACTGGGAAGTTGAAAAACCAACGAGTGGCATGCAAAAACCGTGACTTTATTATTTCGAACTAATTGGCTGCTGATTCCATTTGTTAGCCTAATTGCCGAGTTCTCGCCTTTCGGCTTAAATTTGACGCTGATTTGAAAAAGCAATTTCGCGACAGTTTGAAACGCGAAATAAGCCCGTCGTCTCATATCTGAGCAATATAAACGCGATTACCGGCGACAAAGAAAGACGAACAAAAGTGCACGGTTGACACAAGTTCATGGTTGACGACGCATATATTGCATGTAGTCCTGGTGTGCGCGTGATGAAGAGTCGCGTCATTGTCGTGACAGTATGTGGGTTCGCGTTTGACGCGCGCACATGTGTGTGCCGGCGTATACCCGGAATGCCGACCTAATATAGTTTCTCCTTAATACGCGTCTACGCGCGCGGTTCTGACTTTCGACATCCCGCGACTCGAACGAGCAAATTCACGGTAAGCGTTAACGCGGAAGACACACAAGATGACGTTTCGGCTTGAACTACACCTGACCCCACGCCAATGCAATTACCACGAATGGGACGACGCGAAGTGTTGGCAAACGTTCGTCTACGAGCGCCGCATAATACAGCGGCATAAATTAATATGTTCGCCAAAATCTCGGTTTATGATTCACGTTCGGCGCGCACGCTCGCTTGCGCCTGATACAGTTAGACAAAGTTTAATTAAAACCGTTTCATCGCGTTTCATCGAACACGCGGCAACTGTGACCGCGATCAATTTTGCGGCAACGTTTTTGCACGATGAAACGGAAATAGGCAAAAAGAACGAGGGAATAAGACGGCGCATCGGTTCGTTTGCATCGCTGCATTCTTTAATGAATCCGCAAAAGCTGAGACGAAATTTTTATTTGAATTCGGTTTAATCAAACCAGTGATATATATGCGCGTATGTGCATACGGCGCGAGGCGTTCGTTTTGCTCTTTATTAGGAAACTATTTTTATGTAAGCAAATTAAACATGTGTGCGGCGCATACAATTTATTATATTTTCAATTATTTTGCAATGCAGATTTTTTGTTAAAAGATTACCCTCGTTAAAAGTTTATTCGAAAACCCGTCGGAATTGATTACTAATTTCCTAGAAAAGTTATAATTTCATTGCGAAGTAAGCGTACTTGTCGTGAAAAATGTGGTTTTGCACATTACATACAAACATGTAAGCACGTGAATTTGAAAAATTGCCAAATGTTTTGTCTTGCGTAATATTTTGCATTGTACAATTAGTCAATGATAAATAGTTACAATCATAATCACGTAACTGTTGGCGAATTATAACAATATTACGCGATAAAATTATATTACCTAGTAGCATAATATACAACCGTTGGTTATAAAATTTATCACGTGTAATCTAAAGTACTCATAAAGGCCTGAAAAGGGATTCAAAATGGCCGAATTTGTTTTGTATTCAGAAATATTCTAACAATTTTTATTCACTACGATTAATTTGTTTAAATTACATCAAATTTGTTATTGCGTATTAGCACAATAGTGTGACATAATTATTAAAGAATTTTATTGAAATATTGTTACTGAAAACATATAATAATTTTTGTTCAGAAACTGTAATCGAATAGTTCATTTTAAAAATGAAAATAATAATTTTATAATTATTAATTTTCTTTAGTATAAAATTTTATTCATGATTTTCATTCGGGCCAAATCTAAATAAACATATTATAAAAAGTACGTTTGCCAATAACATTTCTATATTTATATATATATATACGCAGACCCCTATAGCGATAATGTTTATTTAAAAAAAACTATTTAAGTATATCCGAATCGTAACTTTTTTACAGCAACCCTATTATACGACACCATTTACGACGTTGCTTTTTATGCCAAATGATCCAATAAAACCTTTATAGGTACACACGACGAGCAAATTTGTCACAATAGACTAGTTCGCAACAAAATAATTTCTATTTTATATATTTTGTGTATTCGTAATAATTATATGTTTATGCTTCGCTTCGAAGAAATTTAAATGAATTCATATAATTAGACTTCAATTCGACTATTCTTTCGACCGAAGGTGTCTTTACGAAATAAGAAGAAATTTATAATTGCAAACGAGCAATTAACATAACCTTATAATTCACTTAATATAGGAGACTAAATTGCACTATTCCATTAACTATTGAATATTCTCCAAAAATGATGCACCATAAATATCGAAAGTATAAAAAGTCTTCTTATTAAACACTATTTATATCTTTTTCACGATTTAAGACTTTTGCTTTAGTATTGTAATTATTGTATTTTACAACCAATACCATTCATAATATTAACAAACGAGTATTTTATGTTGTATATAAAACGAGCCAATCATTTGCTTTGTTGAGTTATTGAAGGCTTCGTTAATTTAACATATAACCTGACGTATAACGACAATACGTTGTTTACTAATTTAAATTGATTTCGTATTAAAAAACTAAGACATAGTGCAGAGATACCAACCGTTGATTTAACACGAGTAATTGGATTTTAATACTATATATGTTAATTACCACATTTGTTATTTCATGCGATCTTATGTGTTATTGGATATTACAATTCTTTTGTCCAAGATAGATGGTTTATTAACTCAGCTGTCCGTATCCGAGTTTAGATTCTGCTGTTGGCACAATGCATTGTTGTACATACAAGTACGTCCAACTACTGTGTCGTAGTTGTCGTGTATTTGCTTGCGTCAAATTCATTTCCTGCGGATCACATGTAAGCTCTGTTACACATACGTACACGTGTTGCCGCAAGTGAAAAATAACAAGTCGTGACACTGCGTAGTTGCCTAGCAACAATGATCTGTTCCAACTATTTACCGTTTCACTGAAGCTTTAGTATATTGCTTGTACTGATAGGTTTAGATAGCATAAAAATTACTTTATTGTAACCAAAAGATCGCAATTTCATTCGTAAATTTAAAAAGCGAAATGAAATAAACCGACAAATATATCGTGCTGTTTTGAAAAATTGTAAGGGTAGACGGTGTTAATAAATTTAATGAAACAATATCACGCGAAGTTTAATGTTTTAACAAAATAATTGATGGTTAGAGTAGTAAAACATTGTTAGTTGATTAACTGCGTTAAGAATCGTTCTAATATTACAACTATATTACGTACCGATATAACAGTCAATTGTATAATTGACAATTGAAAAAACTAAATTTAATTGGCCAAAAGTGAAGAATTAATATTAATTATATTTATACTTTGGTATTACAGTATTTTTTATAATAATTATTTTATAGAATTTTTTTGAACAATATTAAGTTTTTTTTTTGCTTTTTTGTAACAACATCAAATTGTACTAAGTAAGGTTACTATATTATAATTATGTATAACAGTTGAAACTACATCAACAACATAACAATTTAACTGTCATACCAACCCTCAGCAATGCTACAAACTATACAAATCCAGATAAATGAAACAAATATAAAATTTTCAAGGTAAATTATCAAAGTTTGTTATTTAATGTTGTTATTAAATAATTTTATATATAGAATAAACATGTCTTAAAACATGCAAACAAACTCTATGTAGAGGGTAAGTAAACTATAACTCAGTAAGCAATATTTCATGAACACAACACAACCGTGAAAAGCCGGATAAGATTAATTCAGTGTGAAATAAATTTTACTATTTACATAAAAATATTGAATACAATTTATATATTAGTTATATAAACATTTTTATTTAAATATTTATATATAAATAATTTATTATTATATTTTTTTATTTATTAAATGTAAACATTATAATTATTACTGTAATAAATATTACATATAAATTAAATGATTCGCTAGACAAATTGAAGTAATAAGTGAAGTAATAAAACAATACTTATAAGAATGTCAAACGGTGTTTTTTTAAATTAGGAATCAGCAAAAAAATTAATAATGTGTAATTAACACATAATCATATATAATTATATTTTCTTCTTTTGTATCATGTCCCGGCAAATAATATCGATAATTAAAATTGAAACTTTTAATCACCATTGATACCCTGCTTACCATAAATTTTATTATCTCTTATAGTAGTCTATAAATATATCCACTAAAAGACGTACGAGTTTTTATAAAACAAACATCTCATTTAACGTCTACGAATAATTATTGCATCGCAACTAATGAAACAAAGAAATTCGAATGAATAATTGGACGATATTCCTTCCGTATTTCGTTTTTATGTTTTGATTTTCCTTTGTTTTGCTTGCAGTTTATTGCAGATTCCGCCATAAATCGGATGATGGCAGTTAGGGCGATTCCAACGGCAGGAGTCCTTGCCCGTTGCATCGAGTTTTATTAAATAACCTCTATTCCATTGTCACATTTATCTTTGTTGTAATGGTTTTAAAAATAAATATATAAATGTCCCGAAATAAATAACGTCACATTAAACCAACGCCACGCATTATAAAAACCTTGTCACCCCAGTGGAAATGATTTCCAAAACAAAAAAAAATGAAAATTTATTTTCACGTATAATGTTTTTCCCGTTTTGTTTCACGCGTGAGTTGAAAGCCCTGCACAACTGATTCCACAAAACTCCTCGATAGTCCGTTTTTAAGCAAAAACTTGCTTAAATCTTTATCAAAGATTATCCAACTTATTTAAAAGTTTGAAGGATATAGTATTTAAACTAACCATCAGCATTGAATGCAAAATCGTCAAGGAGGCCAAAAAAATCTGCACGCCGTATTTTACGGAGCGCAGAAGGCTCCCTTTCGCTAATGATAATATTTTATAAATATCATTTACTGTAGCTATAAAGTTACGAACGACGAAAGTTCGCTCGAATAAACGGCGGCGCTCGTAACGTAAATGGAATAAGAGGCCGAATGTGGAGTTTTGCCGCGGGGACCATTTTTCTTTCGAGAGCAAAGTTGGCGAAATGAAAAAGTCCGATATTCCGTTTGACTAAGTAGCAATTTCCTTGGTCTAGCGTGTCGCATTCGATATTTCCAATTCGCGCGCTGCGCGAAATGGAGTTCGAGTCTACCCAACTTTCTTCAAGCTGCAATATTCAAGAGCGCCGAGCTGGAAATCGTACGCGAGCACGCTCCCGCGTACGATCCACGAATAGCTCGTTGAGCGTTATGAATGGAACCTGACCATAATGGCGTCCTAGACAATGTGTCTGGGAATCCCAATATCAGTGGCCATTAAAAATTATTACGGCAAACAGACACGCGCGCAATAATACGCCAAAAAAGGCACCAAACAATTCAAAATTAGTTACGAACGCGTTTCACGCAATGCGCGGTGCGCCAATTTTGCACGGTCGTTTGGTACCAGAGTTTACGGAACGAACGGTTATTTGCATCGATTTTAAAGACGTGTTTTTGAATAGTATAAAAAATCGGCCACGAACCAATTGAATCCGAATGATAATTATAATTAAATGATGTTAACGAAACAATACGCGCGTTACGTTATTTCGAAATTTTCTTTTAATTTCGCCGGCCTCTTTTTATGTTCAATTCAGAAGTTATTATGGCTTCGTATAATGAATCTGTTTATTAAAAATAATGAGCCAGCATGAAGATATATAGCACAATTGCAGATCTACCAATATGCATGAAACATGATAATTTGTGTTTGTTCTAATCAATGCCACGATAAACAGCATATTGGTGTAAATAATATTTGAATAATCTACACACATTACAATGTACAAGGAATAAATTACAACGCATTTCGCTTATATTGTTAAAATTATAAAGAAGATATAGCATTTGTTGCATTGCAAATTACAGGATAATATTTATTTCACGTTCATTTAACGAATGTGAAATATAATTATACCTTATTGTATAACGAACTTTGGATCACGATTCGTATCTAATTATTTCGGAGATAAATAATTGATATTTCAAATAATAATTATGAATGGACCGAAACAAACGAGCAATATAGCTTTATTCTAAAAAACTTTATCTTATTATTATTCAATAGCACGTATGTTTTAAAATGATTAATCGTCGATTGAAGTTTAAGTGATACGCACATATTTTTTTTTATCGCTTGACATAATTATAAACTTTTATTATATCACAATTTCCATCATAATAATTACGATCGAAATAAGCATCGTGCTGTTTGCAAAATAAGCAAAGTCAATAAACACGTGGAAATTATTTCAAAAAAGCGGGAACAAGGATCGCTCGTGTCGCGGACAAAATGCTGATTATATCGGCGCGCTTGGTAATGCATGTCGCGTGATGGCATAAATAAAATAATAAAAGGCGTTTTTCGTGGACGAGCAAAATCCCTGCGAGAGACGCATCGAACGAGAATGCGAAACTGCGTGCATGATAAGCGATTGTGGTACGTTCAAAAAAAAATTCTACGATCGATATAGTAATGAAAATGCAGGGCCTGCTCCACAGTTGCGACCGACTCTCAATTACGGAGCGTAGCTGCGACCTAACGGTCATCGTATAATAAGTACCAGAGTCAAGTATTCATGTCACGTTGGCAAAAAGCTGCCTGCACATCCTTGTTCCGGCTAGCGATGATCATCGTCTGTTTTGCCTAGAAACCTTGCAATGCTGATACTCGAGAACGCTGGTAACCATAGGTTTTGCGCGAGAACGAATCAGGATAGTAGTCAGTCACTTTTTGTGAATACGAAATCAGTACTGCTTTTTAGAACAATGTTAATTGTTCCAAGTTACGTTTAACTCTGGCAATATTTTTGCTGATATGAGAAATAATTGATTGTTTCAAACGAATGAACAGTAATTAATTATAGAATTTTTTTATTCCAGTGACTCACTTGGAAATTTTAAAGTATAATTCTTGAAAAAAATCCATGAACAATTTTGATATATACAAAAAGTTTTCAGAAATGTGAATTTATTATATTTGCGGAAATGAATAATTTATAAAATGCACGCATTAAAATATATTTATATATTTAATACGAACTATAAAAAATGTATTAAGATAATAAATTAGTGGATTTTGGATCAAGTTATATTATTAAATAGAAGAATAATATTTTCTTATATTAGAAATTGAAAAATATTCATACGTTGATTGTTTGTAATATAAAAATATATTCCTAGCATTTTTAAATATTAAGCAATTGATTTGTTTTATCGTTTATGATATTTAGGATATTAACACAAATTATCATATATTTGAATCTGATAAAGAATACGTTTATCGATATAACTGCAAATATGAAAAAAAGTAACATATATATATATATATAAATATTTATATTGTTATATACTTAATTTATATATTATATACTTAATATTTTATAGATTTTGTTCAGCGTATCGATTGATTAAAAGGATATATAAATAAATATCCTTTTAATCAATCGATACGCTGAACAAAAT
>JABFQC010000630.1:0-24946 GCA_022817085.1 Psilanteris sp. ZL-2020
CTACATGATTCGAGAACGTTTCCCAAATAGGCCCTACATAAGTGCTCCATTGGAAAAAAGGGAAATTTCGGCCGTTTTTAGGCGCTAATTAGGTCTTATTTTTATACAATTTTGATAACTTATAGGTTATAAGTAGGGTTTAAATTTTACCCCGGGATGTATAGTAACATTATTTAATTTACAAAAGATTAAAAATAGTAAATAAAAAATTTGATTTATTTATAGTGACTGACTCCAAAACCCTAGTAAAAAAATCAAAACTAATTTAAAGAAATTGACCCAAAGGAGTCTGGACGATTCTACACCATAATAAATGATAAGGCCCTCACCGAAGAGAGAGATATATAAACATTTTAGACAGATTTATAATAGAATTAATAAGAATTCGTACAAATTCTCTTTAAAACAAACTATTAATAACATCACCCATAACATTACGACTAACAATATTGTAAATAATTACGGCGCAGGCCCGAGTAACCCTCTTACTGAACGCTCCAGTAAGAAAGATTTTATCTTACGTTTTTTGGATAAACCAGAAAATGTGGATAAAGTCTTTAATTCATATTGGAATTGAAAGACGGTTGTGCGGAGATTCCTCAGCGAAATTCTGAGCGTCATTATTATGAAGGTAATACCCCCATGTTGCCTGCTTATAATCCTCATTCGTCTAGCAAGTCGGATGATGACATACTTATTTTAAATTAATATTCTATTCACATGTATTTATATTAAATGTTAAAATTATAATTAATAAAATTTTAAGTTTTTAAATGTGTTAAGTGTTTATCAATATTTCACTACCCTCATACTAATCAAAATAGCATGAAATTCACTGCTGTTTAAATGTTCTCAAAATTACCTTTATCTTGTTTCGTTCTGTAATATATTAAACGTTTAATTTTTGCTGAATAAAATCTTTATGTAAGAATTAAAGATAGTTTAATCACCGATAATGGAATTATTTATTTATATGCGGAATTATATGCGGTAGATTTCTTTTTATTTGCTAAACAAATTTTTATATAATTTGGAAATAATTATAAAATGCAATGTACACTGAGAAAAATTAAACGTAGAAAATTGCTGTTTATAATACTAATTTGGAGACATTAAAGTAAAAACCCAAAAATTACTGTTTTTCCTTGTAAAAATACAGTTTTTCATACCAAATTTTCCTTCTATTTTTTATTATAATGCTAACAGTAATTTTTAGGATTTTGTTTTAATGTCGCTTTTAATTAGTGTTATAAACAGAAATTTTCTACGTTTAATTTTTCTGAGTGTATATAATTGTAGATGGCTGACGTTTTTATAACAATATATCATAATAAAATAGTCACATATATATTAGTTATAGTAAGTCTATAATTGTAAGATATTTATTTACATACGTTTACAATATAAAAAGTATATTATTATATAATTTCAGTATATGTGCAAACAAATGTTTTATTGACGAATAACTTGTAGAGACAATAAACTATTGAAAAAGTAATTATGACATATGTTATAATAATATAAATGTTATTTAAAGTCTTTGTACAATTTAAAAATTGTAATATTGTACACTCTTAAAAAGATCCTTATTTTGTCTCAGTAAGATTTTGGAATTTTAAAGAAAAATTAAAAATAGACAATTAAAATATAAACTCATCATATAAATAAAGATAATAGATTTAATCCATACGGCTTTGTTTATTTTGTGTGTTTATATACTTTGTTTCCTTTTTTAATTTGTTTCAAACATTATAATTTTACGTCAAATAGATTATTTCTGAGAGTGTATAATAGAAATCATCTAAATTGTAAAAAAATATATATATTTTATATTTTATATAATACTACTTTTATTATATAATATTTATTAATATAATACACTAGTCATTACAATCAATGATATTACTAAATTTGTTGGTCTTAACTATAATAGTTTATTACGTAATCTTTATAATAATAGTTCATGATGATTATCCCTCCTTATTCCTGTTGCTTTTTTTATGTGTTTAGTTCACTTTTGGTGTCCTGAAAAAATATAGTCTATATCTCTTTAAATCGTCAATTTGCATAAAAATGATGGATTTAAACTTTGAAAATTGTGAAATAATTATATTTTTTAATCATTAACGAACTTTTTAAGGAAACCTATTCATTAACTTTTTATAATACTACAAATTTGTACAGCTACTGTAGAAAAACTAATTATATTATTATTATCATCAACATTGCTAGCAATTTCATAGATAATATTAGAAAACATCTTTTGCTGCAATCATTTATTTGAAAAACGTAAAATGTGAAGTCTACTATTCACACATGTGTACATCGAAATTAACAGACTTCAATACCTTATTTAGAGATACGTAATATACTTGTACGAACAGATTAGGAATATGTAATACTATTGTTACAATCTCATCAGTTACCTTAGGGGCTACATAAGTAATAATCCCAATTAAAATTCTAATTGTTCTAGCTCTATTGCTTGTGGATTCTGTTGATTTGAAATTTTAATTAAAAAACAAGATTAATTAAAATATACATGAAAAATTTGATCATGTAGGGTTTCTCCTCTTTTACATTTCAGTTATTAGACTATATAAGCGTATAGATTCCTACAAATGTTTAATTTTTGTTTGGAACGCCACTTATTGCTATTCTTAAAATCATATTGCAGAAGACATATCTTTTTGAATCTCGGTGGTAAATCGTTCAACAAATTATTCAAAGATTTTAGAAATTAGCAGATGACTAAATATACAACATTTGCAGCATTGATCCAAATAGTAACTGGCAAAAACTGCAATTTATTTGGAACAGATGGTCTTACTGAAACAAAATAACCTTCCTCTTACCAAATAGAATTTAGGTAAAGTAGTTAAACTTCGTCCGGAAAATGATAGATTTTCCAGTAACAGTACTGGTTAAGATTTCGAAAACTATTGTCATACCATGTATTGCACAATTACTTATTACGGATCATGTATGTCGATGTTCTATTGTATATTACTCTATTGTCTTCATGTATTTAATAACGAATTAATAATATTGTATAATAGTACATCATTTTATATTTTAAATGCATAATAAGATTATTATTAATTTTATATACGTAAAAATGTTAATTTTCTTTTGTAAATATATATGCAGAGTATTAATTTCTTTGTTATAGCTCACACAAAAACATAAATTAGTGAAATTTTATTGTGTTTACACTGAGAAAAAATTAGTAGTAACTATTATAATGAATTATTATAAATATGATGTATATTACACAAGTAAAGAAAAGTGTAATCTGACATTATAAAATTATATATTAATTATAATAACACATAACAAATAAATAAAATAAATACACGGAGAAAAATATTTAGGACATTTTACTATAAAATAAACCAAATCTAACCTACACTGTCAAACCTTTCAATTTCTTGTATAATTTATAGTAAACATATACGAAAAAAATAATATTCTCATCTTTTTTGTGGTACAGGCAGATATTTACATTTTTCTGACAATATTTAGTAAAAATTTATCATATATTTACATTTATTTGAAATTAAACACAAAAAATTGTAATTATTTTTATGAAGCATGAAAGTAAGTAAAAAAGAACGATTAATTACGCTTTATTTTAACAATAATAATTAAATGTCTGGTTATCAAATCGTGATTTACAAATCAAGTATACACGCACGCTATGGTACATTTACACAGTATATATTCAACTTTTAGAACCAGTCTCGCGCTCAAATTTCTACCTATATTATTCTCGCAAATGCTTGCCGCCAAACGTAATTCGTCCGGATCGATGCTTGGCAGGTGACGTTTTTGACGTATGCTAGCATGTGACAGCTATCAACTGTGAATGTTTCGAGGTTTGACGTGACCGCCTAAAAAGAACGTCCGGTGTCGATACACCACATGGCAATTTTAATGAGATTCCAGTTGCAATAACGAGAAAATGGAAAAATCATTGCGGCGAAAACTCAGCGTACAAATATTTTTACCCGACCGTGCAAACTCATACGTACGAGTACGTATATAAATATAAATTATTGTAACAATGCTTTTGACAAGGTTTGACTCAATTTTTGTTCTGTAATTGTGATTGATGTAATGAGAGCTTTATCGTCGATTTATGTTGTACTGGGGGGTGAATTAGAGGGGAAATTAATGATAAAATATTTTATATAATGCGCAAGTAAAGCAAATGAAATTATTTTATTGGAATTGAATGATTTGGTTCATGTTCGTAAAATCTATCTTATATATATTGTATCATAATTGTCTCCATTTAAAAAAGAAAATTTAAAAAAAAATTCAAAAATGTTCAGCTATTATACATATCTTAATAATTAATAAATAAATATAAATATATATATACATCTTAGATATATTCTCAGATGAATTAAATAAAAAGGAAAATTGGATACAACATTCAGTTATTCGTTTAATTCTAAGACGCGTAAAACAAATCAAAAGGATGACATTTTCGTACTTCGTTACTAGTGTAATTAGGGTGAATGGACTGAATGTTGCATGAAGTGTAAATTGAATTTAAAAATTTAGAACGCGGTGTAATTGTAAATATTGTAAATGTGATGATGTGACAGTGTACTCAAGATGCCCTTAATGAGCGGTATCGCTGAAGAAAGCAGCGCTGGCAAACAATTGCAAGCAGCCGGCAACGAATATTACAACACGATATTACGCGCGGAATGAAATAATCCAGGCTCACGGTTTCCGCCTCGTGAACAAGAGTAAACGAGGCACCCGTGCTAATTGCCACGAAAAGGGTTAACTTTGCGTGCGCCGTCGCGGCAATACGGCCGGATATCGCCATCCATATTTAATTAGTACAAAAGTAGGGAAGAGCGCACGAGTGCACCGCGGAAAAACGAGGATAAAGCCTGAGACTCTCGAATGAACCGCCCTCGAAATTCTTATTAAACACGGAAATAGATGTCTTAATTGAAGTTTTGTCTGATTCTTCAAAAATGGGACGGGATTCGAAAAACCGGTTATACCAGGAATGAAAGTGACTATCAAATTTTGTCTTAAATAACATGTTTTAGTCTTCGATTAATTCGATTAATTGTAAAAATAATAAAATAATAATACTTGACTGTAAGTACATATTATACGTACACGTAAAAAAATTTCTTGGGTACACGGAAAAAATATTAGAGTAAACAAAGCATACATATAGACAATGTAAACATAATATGTTTAAATTAACTATTCATTTGTTTATATTCAACTATGCTTATGCTAACCATTTCTATCTAACATTTTTTTCAGTACTAGTAGAAATATAGTTGAATTAGTAATATTGTCGGGTCAGTATAAGAACAACTAAACCGTATATTCAGAGTAACCAAACAAAACTATCTAAGACTTTCTACATAATTCCGAAATGGCATTTAGATGAATAATTAACTATATAAACAACCGTTTCAAACATAAAAAATATTGTATATTATCATAAATACAGATATTAGAATCACGACAATACGTTTTATAGGTTAATATCCTATTATTTAATTTAAATGTTATTAAATAATTCTTTACAATTAATCATCTTACTTTAAGACGTAAATTTCTTAATTAAGACATTATTATTTCTATTCTAAAACTTCATTGACTTATTATTAAAATAAGAGTCTAAATTTAAGATAACGTTTTAAATAAATATTTAATTAATGTCTTAATTTAAGACGCAAGTATCTTAATTATTAGATTTTGGCTTTAAGATATTATTAATTATATGTATCATTTCGATACAACCCACTGATACATTTACTATCTTGGACAATATTCTGTTTTTCAGTGCAGCTATATTTGAGAGAGGTATTAATCTAAATTCTGTTTAGCTGATGCAGCCATACTATGTTTCTTTTTAATAAGAATTAATAAACATATCCGTATGCTAGCCAAGTCCAAATTATTTTTTTCCGTGTATCATTAATTTGATCAATGATTACTTCAAAACTAATAAAATAATTAAAATTGAAATAATTTTTTTGAATAATTTCAAAATTTTTAAAATTGTTAATTAATGAAAGCCAAAATTATAGACAATTATGTACTATGTATCTTCAGATTTTAAGCAATGTCCAGTGAAGTATTAATAGACTTTAATACATTCCAATGGACGGTTTTGGTTACTATAATTACAAAAATTGTTTTGGGCCATATCATAAGTAGTCCAAAATACTTCAGCGACGTGAGGATCCGTGAGGTCTCGTGAATCGATGGCTACGAAGGCAACCAACAGACCGGCCTTTATAAACTATTCCTGTTGTCTCCTTGGCTATTATTCCGGGTGTTGATTTATGGATCACCATTAATTATAGAACATGCCTTTATTCGCGCCGAAGGGACGGACCTATTGCTCATCGGTTAGACGCCAATTCGGAACCATTGTTCTTGCGTCGTTCACACACATTCTCCGCGGCACGGTGATCATAATTTTTGCGGAGTTAAATAAAAACATCCCCCGCGAACGGATAAAAAAATAGTCGAGCGGAGATGCCGGAACAAGAAAATCGTCCGGAAGAAAAGGGAAAAAGAAGCGGATGAACAAAACGAGCGGGCCGACAAAATGAAAAAACATTGGAGAACTGACTGGACGTAAAAGCGAGCGATGCAAAAGGGCGTTGCGACGTGAGAAATATTTTTCCGCGGGATTCTTTCCTTTTCTTTCGGTCGGCTTTTTTGCCAATTCGCTCCAATCACCAGCCACCGACAATGCGAAACGACCCTCCTCGCGAAAGAGCGTCGTCTCCCGCTCCTTTTAAAATAATAGCATCGATACTGCTGACAATACCAATATCTCCGATTCAGCGACGAGTTATTCGTTTTGCCGCTTTGGTGTTCGTGCGAGACTCGGTATCTTGGGATTCGTTTTGAGTTTTCAAACGCGAGTCGATCTGGTTTTTGATTGCGCAGGGGAGGCTATAATCGGGAGTTACTTTAAATGTTGGCATGCTGCATTGATGACAAAGTTAGTTGAAATTGAAAGATACTGCGTTGGAACGAATTCAAAATGGATCCAATTTGTCTTAGAGGTTATGAGGATTAAATGTTATTATATACGTCATATATGGGATTTGATCATTTCTAAATCAATAATGAAGTTGTTTGGTTTAAAGAAGTTACAATTTATTGTTTTAAATTCGGCATAATTAACACTTGATATCTTTACCAGTGAGAGAAAATTAAATTGTACAATTTACATTGTAACATTTTGATTCTTCTCACTCGTTAAACCAGTCGAATCCCGTTATCTCATTGGTTGAGGTCGATCACTATTTAAATTGTAAGACTTGTACAATGTGAATTTGTAGTAGTAACGATATACATAGTTCCTCTTACAATTTTATATTCTCAGTGTTACATTACTAGAAAGTCAACGTTAGATTTATATATCTGTGAGTTAAATAATATATATAATATTTATTATTAAACCGATGTTATAATTACACTATAAACAGTGGCATGACAATGTTAAGTGTTATTAGAGTCGGATTTCACCGTTAGAAAATTTGGTATCCATAATTAACTAGTAATTTCAAGACTGTAATATGATCTATTCCACCTGAAGATAATTAGGTTAGTTGAACAGGTACCCAACAAGGTCCTATATTTAGACATTCTAATTAATTGATGACAGTACGCTTGGAATTTAATTGTTACTAGATTCAGCGGTAATCTGGTTACTATATAGTTAACCAATTATTATACTGTTTTTACAATTAAAAATTGTATCCAATTTTACTAATAACTTATCCGTTTATATTAGTTTTGATAAACATTTTGCAGTCAGAATAGTAAAATCTTAAAATTTAGTCAATTTATTTAAAGTTCAATTGAGATGCTTCAAAGTATAAGCTAGTTCAATTTATAAAAAAATTATCGTGTGGAAAATTTCTGTTCGCACAGTGTTTCTGTGAAAAATGAAATCGCTTGCAAGCGTTTCCGGTTCCTTTTTTGACGACAGATTTTAAGAGTGCTGCATCCGTATTGTCCTCATAGTGTTTACACGCAGAAGCCGCGTAGAAAACTGGCGAAGATTGATAGTAGTTTGATTCAGTCAGTGAGCGAATTTACCCCGTGTGCTCGCATTTTCCGCGCGATGTGCCGATCGTTTATCATTGTCTCGTGGAACCTCAACCTTGTTCGTGATGGTTTTTCTTCTTCTCATTTTCTCTCCAATGTATTCTTATTATATTTATATCCATCACCAGAGTTATCTTTCCAATTCATACTTCAAAATCATTCAGAATCAAAGAACTCGCGTGGTTTATTATTTTGATAACTAAAGTATCGGTTATATATATTTTAGACTGCACTTTACATTAAAAACGATGGTAATATTTTATAAATTACTAAGTTTATTAATTACTAAGTTTTGTTAAAAACTGGTTCCAATACTCATTAGCCAAAAATTCATGCGGAAATGTTAACAAGCTAAATGTTTTTGGGAATCTTTAATACCGACCAACAATATTGATTCAATTAGGACAATTGCTATTTTCTTTTCAAGCTCGAAAGAAAATTAGGCATAATTTGCATGCACCACTGCTTATTGTAACGACAATATCTATATGAACAATTTCTTGAACAAAAGCATATACATTTGTTGATAAAAACATTATGACAGCCAATGTAGAAAGCTTTTACGAGCAAATGGCAATACAATTTGAAAAAAAAAACACTGAAATCGAATTTCGCGCGGTCTTTTGGATACTCTACCATCTTTGTTGTCGGAATAATCCTTTTTGTGACAAGGGAGAAAGCGAGTTCCGGTTCAATTAGTTTTTTCGTCGTTTTTCCAACGAAATAAACGTTTGTTTCCTTAACGCGTGTATACAGCGACGTGCAAACAGAGGGTTGAAGGGAGACGGCAACAGGAATGAGAATATTGGCAAGCTTAGAGGAAAGAAAGGGGTGTCCGCGAAAGAGCGCTAGGTAAGTAATTAACGACACGTTTATACGATATCGTTTGCGAGAAAGAGCCGCGGGACAGTGCCAATGAAGAACCCTGCTAATAGGAAGTGCTAACGGTGATACTCCTGAATGTCCGGAGGCCATTTCACTGCCGGCGCCCATCTTCGCCAATACGGCCCACTGTAATTCTTCCATTAATTTCTGCTGAGCCGGAGACTAGTTAATATGCATTAAAAAGGGTTAATAAAAGGCGTCGTTCGAACACCGGCAATACGAACGCTCGAATGATGATACGACCATCGGAGCTTCCAACTTGCTGAAATCTTGCACTAAAATATGAAGAGAACGGTCATCTAGGAGTCGCTGCGGTGTTGGAATAAAAAGCGATTTGACATATTCAAATCCTTGTACTTGCTGTGGCAATGTTTGCTGAATTGGAACGATGCATTCGGTAAATCTGGACGGTTAAATCAAGTGTGAGCTGGAGTATTGATCAACTCTGACTTGATCAGATATTACGGCTGCTATCTATCTATTAAGCTGTCCCCTTTTGATATATGCTTAATAAGATACGTACAAAGAGGATGAATAGAATTTATTAAATCCGACTAATTAATTTAATTAGTTATTTAAATTAATTTAATAAATTAATGATTTCGAATCATACATGTTTAAACAATTACTGGTTACAAGTTTTAAGTACTAATAACGTCATATTTGAATATCTGACAGTAAATTGATAATTTTTTATTATTATTATGAAAACAAATGATGAAAATTGAATACTAATGCAGAAGTTATGTACGTTAAACAAAGATCATATCAATAAAATATATATCAAATTTCTCTATGTGTGTGCCATGGTTTTATATTTTTATTTTTTGATCATATCAGTATGTAAGTATTCCTTTTACGATTCCATAAAATAAATGTATATAAACCGACCATTCCACGTTTATTTATGCTATCATTGCGTTTCTTCAGTTGCAAATTGATTAGATTAAAACGCATCGCCTAGATACTGTATCCTCATCGAAATTATCTATCATAGACAAAACTCCGGTTAACGAATCAGGCAACATGGGATCCAGCCACATTGGAACTAAGGTCGGTCGATCGAGAACTATATTTCCAGTGTCTGGCGTTTGCGAGTCGATGTACCTATTGTTCGCCGGGGAATAATAATTGGTCTCTTCTGGTAATCCCCGTACGAGGGCACGGCTTTATGGCGCGAGATTCGTTCTCGTGTTCCCGCGGCGAAGCGACACCGCTCGGAAGAAGAGAAAGGAAGGAAGGAACGAGGATAGGGATCTGCAGGGGACGCAGAGCTGGATAGTCGCAAATCACTTTAACGGCGCGTAGGAGCAGTTTGGAGCCGCTAATGGCGTCAAGTGTCTCAGATACCGTGGCTTCAGGTTGGGTCCGGTGGATCGTCCGCTTCCCCACCGGATCAACCTTTGCCATTTTCAAGCCACCTGGTTGGCCGCAGTTGCTTTCGCCTTGCGAATTATTTATGCCCTGTTTGCCGACCTTAAATTAAATCTTTGTCTACTCCAATTAACATATATCACAGTTTATGTATCAATGCGACGCCTCAAGATTAAGGAAGTTTCATTAAAGTTTTGATAAGGAATATTATGAGACCTAGAGGATCGTTACACAAAAACTGAATAGATAATGCTAGTACATTATCCGAAGGCACCGTTAAGCATCACTTCGTGCGTGATTGGCTAATTATCTAGAATGAGATCGCAGTTGATATACCAAAGGATGCGATGTTTCTTTCGGTTAACAATCTTTGCATCAACGATTATTGGTCTTTCACCCGTGTCAAGTTTACATCATCCCAAAATCCGTTGACTTTTGGATCGGATCCATTAAATTATGGAATTTGGAATTACAAGTTCGCTTTGAATGATTATTATAAGATAAACTCTTAACGGTTTTGGTATGATACAGTCACCTGTATGTGAATCTTTATTTCATTTGGTCCTAAGAGAAGTCTAACATCATTTAAAATAATTTAATTCGCGAACCTTTAGATTTTCAAGAGAGGCTGACTTTTGGATACGTTCCGGAATTTAACTATGAAGTTATTTGCAAGTTTCAAGGGAAAAGTAACGGTCGGCAGCTTAGCAGACATTCTCGATTCAAGGGTTGGATAAACGCGGAAGGAAGGGCGACTATGATACGTTTAATGTCCGAGCAAGCGGTCGCTTGCTCACGCAGCGGTGTCCGCCATCCGTTACATCTATAAATCTAAGATAACAATATTGCCAAGCTACCACTCTCCCATTCCTACGTTGCCGTTGGAGGAGCAAGTAATGAATGTTTGTACAGTAACCATTAGCGACTACTGGGTACCTATATCGTGTGGGTGTCACGTCCCCAGTCTCGCGACAACCATTCCACGCATATGGGACTTTCGTTCGTTACCGTCCTTTAGCAATCATTAACATAACAACAAGACTCTAAATAAATTCATTTCCTTGGTTCAAAATGAGTTTGTTCTAGTTGCTGTTTTCATAGCCCTTTCACACCTTACGATTATGATTTTCTGAACCAACATTTATTACTACGAATTTAGAACAGTTATAAGCTATTATTACAATATTAGGATTGCAATTTGAAGTTATATGATCACCATATAATTACGGTTATTAAATTTATCAAGTGCGTAACTTCTGACTATGGTTTTGATAACATAATTTTAATATCTACAGTCTGGAGAATGTTTTGAATACGCATTTAAGAGATATTTCTAATAAATCTTACAATTTTTTTGTAATCAGTCTTTGCAAAGTAAGCATAAGAAAATCGAAAAATTGTTATTCTTGTTTCGATTCGCACTACTGTTAAAACGGTGGAATACTATTTTACACTAAAATTATGTTTCCTATTAAATCATCCCTCTTACATATACATTTGTAAGCTTGACAACTTTTACAAAATATAGAACTTCATTCCACAAATTTCTATTTAACAATAAAAATATATTGATGGAGTCTAATGCATTTTGGGTGCAAATAATAACGAGCAACCGATAGGGAAACCGCGAGATAAATCCGGCTTCGCCTGAGACTACTGGCATTTCAGGCAATTTATAACATAAAAATATCAGTGCTAGACAGATATAGGCGCGGGTCGGGGTCTGAAGCGCAGGACGCAATCGACATCATCAGTAGTCGGCGCGAAATTTATTTATTATTTTTGTCGTGCAATTTTGTATCGTGCCCAACTGCGGTGAAATTAAATTATTATTTCGCACATATAAATCACCACCGCGCAGCGGCGCGCGCGCACTTTAAATTCCCCGCAAATGAATATTTATATTTTCCATTGAATTACTCTTTCGGGTCGGGCATAATACGCGCTGAAATTGAAATATATTCGATAAATTATTTTATCGAATGTCCGATCGGTTAATCGGAGTTATACTTCCGCACGGCCGCAATCCCTGCCCCGGAAAACAATTTCCACTCGGCTTCTAGTCACATCGCAACCTTTTTCAAATGAAATATGAAAAGTGTTGCCATAACAATGCTTTTGTCATTTTTACGTTCAAAACCAACCGTACACGCTGAGTCCTAAAAAATTCGCGGAACTCGCGCGGAAATTTGCTCGCGACTCGTTTTATCAATTCTCCTTTACGCGTTACATTTGTTAAAAGCGAAACGTCAAGATCACCCTTTTTTATTCGCTTAACATTACCTTCGTTATTTCTGTTTAGTCAATTCAAATTAACGACTAGTGATTTATTATTTACGCCACCACTTGATTACTCACAACCACTCGTTCAAACAGCAAATCGTCACGTAAAAAGTCATCTTTTATATTCATTCTAGTATCAATTATGATAAGACAGAAATAAATTCAGAACTGATGAATCCAAAGGAAAAATAAATTCATTTTCCTTTTTATTCTGCGAATTATATTTCTACGTGTTTTAAATATATTTTAAATTATTATTATACTTTTTCGCATATATTGTAAGTATAGATTTAAGATAAAAATTAATGGATCAAATTGTTACTTGTTTAACCAGTAATAATAAATTATTCGTCGATATTATTAAATACGTATTTCAGGTCAAGGTTCGAAAGTAATAGCGAAAGGAAAATATCGAATAATGAATGGTGGGCAAACCTGTTCATTAAAACAATTAAACAAATGCGAGTACTTCTTGCAAATAATAACTTTACGCTAAAACTGATGCAATCTATGATCGTAACGTATAAAAGCTCACAATAACGGCGCAGTCACGGTACGTATTTTTGAATAACGTAATTATAACAATTTACCATTATAAGGAAAAGTAACAGTGCCATAACTTTTTTGCTCGAATCGCGAACGAATGGGCTTTTTTCGTTGGAACGATTTAACTTTTTTCCATAAATGGGCACCGGCTTAAATTCCGGTCATTAGAAGGAGCCGGCCAACTAGCGCATAACAATTGCTGTCGAAATTCATCAGCGAATGAACGTTCCTCCTTACTTTCGGTGTCCGAAGCTCGCGATGAAACTGGCTCACGCGTTCGTTCGTTCGCTCGCGCTGAAAATTGAGATTCACCATATTAGGGGACGTAACCGCACTTTATTGGCCACAGAGCTTGCGCGGCTGATACAGCCGCGTAATATTCCGTAATAACAATGATTTGGTGTGCGAGGCTGTTCACTGGCTGCTGGCAGTCTTGCAGCCGACCGCGCGCTCCCCGTGCCCCCTTGGTCCGCGTTCGTTCAACACTTTACCTCGGCAAAACTGTGGCAACGAGGGCGCAGAATACAATACGACACTTATCTGCATGTACAGGGTGTCTTGTGCTTTTTTATTTGCAAACTTTTATTATGGGTTGAATCAAACAAAAACAAGCTCGCGCTTTCACTTCGCAAATCAAACTTTAGGAGCTTCGTTACAAAGATGCCAGGAATTGCGTTTTAAAAGTTTTGCTTTATTGCGACTTTTTGTGTTTAGCTTGCTTTTTGTTTATAGACAGTTTTAGGAGTCTTTCTGATTGCTAATTTTTAGAGTAACGGGCGGGGCTTGTTAGTTTTGCTCGCAGAGAACATTACAATTTATCTATTTCCAATACCCAACGAATAAAGAAACAAATACTGTACCAAAGGAATATAAAAATTTCATTTCTTATAAGATTATTGTTTCAGTGGTAATACGTATATATGTGCACACGCGTGCAGGGTACTAAAAAGACAATAGTCATACAATAACAACGAACTTGTTACATTAAAGCGACTCGATCAATTAATGTGTCTAAGTCTATTAAATTTGGTATAATGAATCCATGATTGTTATTTCCTGTTGACTAAATGGATGATTTTTACACTTTAGTTTCCATTCATCATAAACAGCTATCGTTGAACTTAACTTAGTCGTAAAGTACCATGACATTCTTAGCTGCATCTTCCCATTCGGTAATTTGGCAACTGCATAAATCGTCTATCAATTTCTATGAAGAATTAAAATGTGTTCCCTTTTTTTTCCATCGAATTTGAAACAGCTTCAGGGTCTTGATTCAAACATTCGAAGTCACCATGTATACCGTTAGGTAAAGAGAAAGATAGAGCAAGCGAGAGGGAGTTGTTCGTTGCCGAGAGAGAACAGAGCCAGCTCGGCGTGAGTTAAGCGTTTAATAAGCTTAATCACGTGACAGATCTGTGAGATACAACTTGCTTCGCCGCCACCAGCCAGCTTTTGCCCTTTCCCGTCGCTGTACCATCTGCTGTTAGTATTTTACCGGTGGTTCTATGAATGTGCTATTCCTTCTGCCTGCACCGGTCTCTCCCTCGATTCAGATACTCTTCGCAGTGCTATTAACGGAAACTGTTTATTGCTAGCGAATGGCGGGATCCTTCGGATTACGCGTCGTTCACCATCCCCAGTTCCGGTGGTAGCGTTCCGAACAACGCTTCTGGTACCAACTGGAGAACGTATTTCCACTGGTTAGCTTTAATTACTGCAGACGAGTTATGATTGGTATTGCTGGACAGGCTAAGATTATATGCTGATATCATACACATTTTTCAAAGTCGACGGGTTTGTGCAGAATTATATAGAGTGTGTTTAATTAATTTTCTGCTTGAGAAACAATTTTATTCAGACATAAAATTTATTATTATGAAAAAAATGTTAACTCAATGCGACTTGTCATAAGTTTTTTTAAGAATGGATATATTTCTTATATATTAATTATATAATTCTTCTAATTTAGGGTAGCATTCGGCTTTATAAGATGTTTAAGGTTTATATTTAAGATATTCGTCTGACATTACGCTTTCAATTAAATATTTAATATAATACATTTTTTTTATTTCTTTACTTAAAATAAACTCAACGTTCGAGAAACGACAGAATGTTTCTTGTCATGTCATATGTCCCCGACATACGTGATGAGCATCGTATATACGTATCGACATGAAATTACTAATCTGTTTCAATCATTTCGTCTGAAATCAATTCACCACATATACTTGTTTAAAATCATAAACCAAGGAGTAAAGATAAAATCGTCCTCTTATACGTTATCTAAAACTTAAGTAGAAAAAGAAAAGTATAAAACAGGGGGAAAAAATTGAAATTGCAAACTCACCTGAACTAAAAATACAACAAACTCTCGAGCTCGATAATAAGTGGTTCGATTCATTTCCTTGTGATCCGAATCGAACTCGTATGGAAAGTTGCGCAATTTGCAGACAAAGTGCATCCAATGTGGGTTCTCGCGCCCGCGGCTGCTCGTTAAATATGCATGTTGCGGATGAAGGAAGCGTGGACGTAAGGGAGACAAAGGGACGAAAACAGCGCAGGGGATGGCTTTCAGAAAGGTCTTTCCATCTCGCTCTTTCCTTTCGCGAGGGTCGAAGCCTCCTTCTCTCTCGCTCTTCCGAGCTACGCGTCTTTTCCAATTATCTTGGCGTGGTCTAATCGCGTGTGCCGTTGGATCGGATGTACGTAACGCGGCCGGCCTTTGAGCCGCGAAATCCGCCTTAACGCTCGACGCCCATAACGCTCGTTTAATACCTCGAACTACACTTATGACAGCGGTCGAGGCCCGTACGAGGGTCCGTGAAATTATGCTTGTCAGCTCCATTATCCAGAGCGCAGGCCGCCCGTCTTTCGGCCACTATTTCTCTATCCTTTGCGATTCAGCGCTCTGTGATACTCCCATGAATCATTCAATTCATTATTAGTCAACAAACATTATTCATACGCCGAACTTGGATTCTTTGTTAACCCTTCTAAAAGTCTCTCTTCGTTTATCTGATTAACGCAATTTTGATTCTCATAAACTTTGCGACGAATGGATCTTAAATAACAGAATTTCCTTAAGAATGATACATTGTGGATTTAATCCTTTCAGAATATTAATAAGTAATTTCGTATCATAATATTAATAATTATAATTGGTTTTGATATTGTTCTATGAAAATATTGAATACAACTGATGCCCAATGGTGTTAGGTTAAACAATTATTTGAATATATATGTTTTACGAATGCATATATTACTATAATAATGAATGTTGTAAAATTAATAACAAAAATTTATATGAGAATCTGTAAAAAAATATTGGTTACTGATTTTTATTAGTGAGCGATAAAATTATTCACAGAAATATTTCAAAGGTTCATCTATTAATATAATTTTCAAAGGTATACAAACTGATACAACCATTCTATGATTAACATACGAATATTTTTTGTAATTTATATATGATCTATGTATTTGTATTTATCCGTGTTTATGTATATAATAATATTAATTAATTGTTATGAAAAGCTTATAGTGAGTTATTTAACCATGATTTTTCAATTCCGCACATAAATCTAAGCTGACACAATTAACAATAATGATAAATTAAAATAAACAAAAACACACAACATATTTATTTATAAATATTTAATTTAATCTAAAAGAAAGACATAAACGATGATAAAATCCGTTCATAAATACAATTTAGTTTAATAAACACCTATAAATTTTAAAATGGATTTCACTTTAAATTAAGACTGTGATTTTAGTATTTTCATTCCGAATGCCATCTATGCAAATAAATCATCCATATCTATTCCTACCCTTGCAAGTGTATAGATATTCCCGCAGTGTTTTACACAATCGCGGACTTTTTCTTTCCTCGAACTTCTATCATATTCACTTTGCCTATCCTTGGCCGTTAGAGTGACAAATGTTTTCAGTCGATTCGCTCTTGCGAATCCTTCTTTGATACTTCAGCAAATCCCGTGTAAAAATTTGCATGCGCGTTGCGAACAAACGTAAACGAAAGTTATACCATTTACAAAATAAATTCATCTTATTTTCTATTAAAACTTATTTTTCGTCATTTTCATTCTTATTCTTCTTACCTATTGGAAACATATAATTTAGAATGCTCAGATAAGTAAAATATACTTAATTGTTTCAGCCCCGAATAATATTTTGACGAATTATTTCAAGTATAAATATAATTATATTTCGTAAAATTTAAAAAGAAACATGTTTATGAAAACATTCACCATTTATATTATTGATACATACATAGCACTGCAAACGTATATATTTACGTAATGAACGTGTTGTTATTTAGAACACATCTGGTTTAATTTAAAATAAACTTGTCAGGTATAAAAGTCCACAAATTTCATATTAAAGATATCTAAGATTTTTAATTAAGATGGCGTAGCATTTCAAAATAAGACATACCTATTTCATTTATTTTTGCATTAATATAAGATTAATTTTAAAATATATAATATTTAAATTTTTAAAGATTGTTTATACTATCTGCATAACTTAATATACTTTTTATTCTATTTATATATTTCATACGTTTATATTCTTATAAGTGTTTCATATGTACTTTTTTATTATTCTGTTATTCTTCAGCATCAGATCTGTTAGCATCATAATCTATAAGAATAGTATAGTTGGTTATAAATGTGAGTCTTCATGTTAATAATTACATTAAAGTAAACGAAGGCCTTGCTGGCAAGCGTGGCACTCATTCGGTCGCAGTCAGGCAATCATCATTAATTTACTATTCTTGACAAACGACGGGATATTCGCACTGCCACGGATAAAAGGGCGCGGATTTAGCCCGAGAAGAATGCGATTAATTTTTCTTTAGCAACCAGGCGGACGAGCTCAGTCAACCGCACGTTTTCCTTCGCCACGGAGACTTTTTGCTAGATTCTTTTCTTCTTCTTTACTGACGATTTTCATCAATAACTGAGCCACTACTTAATTCAGTCTTTACTTTAATGGCCTTTTTAAATAAAACTTCTAAAAATATCTATCATTTATAATTTTCATTCTTGTTTGATATATAAGAACATGAGTTTTCTTGTGTTACTTTAAAAACCCAAATTATTTTTGCTATTTGTACGAAATCATTTTTTTTAACAGAAACAAATGTTTATATTTATAATCATAAGCAAGTATAATGATGGATATTTACATTGAATACACCTTGTGTCGGTTTTAGATATTTTCTACATTTGTTTTAGTTAATTCGAATGTGACCAAATTATACAAACATTTTAAATTTTTATTATAAATTGTGTAATTATAATATTATATTTTCGCAAATATAGATATCTTGTATAATAATATCATTGGTAGTTCAAATAATTGAATTTTATTTTATTCAATTATTTACCTTTACAGTTTGGTTCTATATTATCCATTATAGATTGTATTACTAAGTAATTTACAAGTGAGCTGCAAATCTGCAAAATGCATATGTTGAGAAGTTTCACAATATTAAAACGAATTGTAACTTCAACATTTGTTGCATTTTGATTTCAATTTTCATGTCTTATAACTCAAAATTTAATTAAACAAGAATTTCATTTGTTTCATAATTATATAAGTACTAATGTATATTTATTTACTATGTCCTTAATAAAGTAATTTATATTATGAGAATTGCATTTTAAGTGTTATTAACAAAATAAATAATAACAATTATTAAAATATAATGAACAAAAAATAGCAGTAATTACGGTAAAGGAGTTTGTTTTAAAGTTTCATATAGAACTAAAATAGTTGATGAATTTGATGGAATGTTCACCTTTTATATCATGTCATTAATATTAATATATAGTCAATAAATGTATATGTAATATTATACACAGAAATATTTAGAATTGTTAATTTGAATTATTAAGTGATATGTACATTATTCGTATACACTAAGAAAAATAATCCTTGAAAAATTATTAGTTAGTTCAGCAACTGTAGGATAAAATAAAAATCCAGTTAAAATGATCGAATTTACCGTGAATCTTTGTTATAATTGTTTTTAACTACAGCTAACTACAGCTAATGTGTATTTTATCATTTTTATTGAACCGAACAGTAATTTTTCCGAGTCTATCATTTAATACGCGAAAAAAGTCAAAATTAAAAAAATCATATAATCTAACTGTTTTTTTTGTATAAATATGAGATAAAAACGTCGTTTACGAAAAATTAATTTTAGCAACACGATATAAATTGTTCGTAAGATGTGCACAATAGGTGATTCTGTTAAACAATAAATTGTTCCTGGAGTGCTAACTAGATTCGGAAGTATTGACACGAACTAGTGGAGGGTAACTGTAAAAATGTGGAATTGATACGGTGATAAGGGAAGCAGAAAGGGGAACGACGGGGGGTAGCGAGCACTGGCTTGCCAAGGAATTAATGTCGCGAGATGTACGCGCGTGGTGTTGGTCACACGTAACGGCCGAACAGCATTGATACGGCCGGATCACAGCCACCGGTCCGATGTATTTTACTGCCTCCAGGCTTAGCGCTATCGAAGCACGCAGTCACCCGCCATCACTCCGGGCCTGGGTATGTAGTGACGGTAATAGTCACTATATCATTGGCTCTTGGTAATACCCTGGTCGCCGCCGCCGCTGACCCTCCGACCCGGCCCCGATCCCCCGCGTTCCCAACTCCTCTGCTTGTACCATCCCTGCTCTCGTAATGTTCGAAATGAAAATGAATGTATTTCGAATAGCGATAAATACGTAGCGATTCGAGTGCATCGTACAGACTTTCCGCCTGAAAATGAACAGGTGATTGTAATGGGGCTTTTTTTCGCCAGTCCTATTGTTATTCAGAGGCAAAGATGGCGTAGCGAATGGTGAAATCATTGCCCATTCAAAGGCGTCTAATTGGAAGGTGTCTGGAAAAACGACCCCGACGTTTAGTCAAACGCAAGGAGTTTAACTCAAGCAATTCAACTGATTTTCCTAATTTGGGAGATTCTCTTGTTCGACATCTGGAAACTTATCAAATTTTTAGAACGATTTATTTGAAAACGTCTGTCTGAATGAACTATGTTTGAAATGGATTAAATATAGGATGCAATTAATTAAACGTGATTCAACCCATTTTCGTAATTATTAAAATCTTGCGCAACCTGAAAATATTGTTATTGAAATAGTTATGTTTATTTTTGGGGATTTTATTCATTAAGATTTTAGCGAATTCAATAATCATGAAGAAATGTTAAATCTCCATCTATATATATATATATATATATATTAGGTGATTTTAAACAGTCATCCATTCGCGACTCACGTAAAATTAATAATACATTACCAAAGAAGTACCAAAGAAGAAAAGCTGCATGTCATAAAATCTGTCGTGCTATACCGAGTCTATATATAAGTAAAGGTTTTCACGAATCGCAAATTATTATACCGCTCTCTAATTTTGTATAACGAAATATGACTGAATCTAATATTGCTCGTCGAAATCAGGTCTCGGTAAATCAGCAATATACACTGAAATACCGGGCGAAAATGTACGTAAATATCTGAGCAAAGTGCGATACACAAAACAGACGCGGTTGAAGAATGGCGAGTCCGGAAAGTCAATTGCTTGCGAAGCAGCCGTTAAAGCGATATGTCCACGTTTAGGATAAGTTAAGTTTCTATGTTTTCTCCAAGCGTTGCTTCGTCTTGTCGAAAAAGAACTGAACGGTACAAAAACGGATTTGATATGTTGTGATGCTTGTGAAATTTATGTACTGATTCACTGGAACAAAGTTTTTACGTTGTTTGAACATGATCTTAAAATTACGACATACACGTTTTTGTTTTGCAAAATTCATTAAAAAAGTATACTTCATTATATCAAGAGTGCAGTTCACTTTGGAAAAAATAATTGTATTTTTTCATCAAATCGAACATATATTTTTTTATAGTGCATAATTAATTATTCAAAAGCTTCACTATATGTATATTAGTCAATAAATGACGTTCGATAAACAGTATGAATTCGATAATTGTATATAAAATACAAAATTAAATAATAATAATTGATGGCACCATTACATCGACAGATTACATTACATAATAGAATTGGCGTCACACGGTCTGCAGTTTGCTTTCAATGATAAATCATGAAGGTATTATTTTTAAATACATTTGCGCATAAATTATGTTCGAGGTTACACAAAACTTGACAAAGAAGGTCGCGGCGATGAAATTGTTCTGGACACGAATTATTTCACGTCGCTCGAAAGAGGAGCTTTAAACTAGGTTGGACGACACTGGGTTAAGTTAAGGTATGATACGCAAAACAGACGTTTTGAGAAGTTTCCGTTTTCACGCAGCCTCGTTTCATTTTGCTCCGGCGCCTGTGAAAAAGGACAGCTTACGGCGCAAGAACGAGACAGATATGCGCTTAATTTATGTGCACAGGCTACTTCCGGCTTGCGGAGTGCGCGTCTCGTGGCGGCCACGTTTTGAACGCGAAGGGTAGCGTTCCCGAAAGATATCTATGTATCCGTCGTGGCGTCAGGACGTCTCACTAAATCTGGTGCTACGTGTCTGCGCGGGACTGCCACCACCGCCGGTTAAATCAACCTAAGTTAACTCTGTCTCTCGTCCGACATGGAGCTGTTTCCGGTGCGCCTTTCGTGCGTTGACAAGGCTGGAGCAAGAGAAAAGCAGTGGAGATGCGCTGGCTGCAACTGTTATTACATAGAAGCGGGATAACTTGTACGTGAAGAAGACGAAGGGTTTCGCGACTCACTTCCGCGACAGTTTGCTTCCTTAAGATTTACATACCGCATGGTCTAGTAAATATTATTCTTATAAAAACTAATTATACCATTGTTATGGAAAGTAAGCCCCTTTTTGGCGTCGGAATCCGTCCGCGAGCGGCTCAAAAATTGCCATTGACGAAAATTAAACCGGCCACTTATTGGATTTTAACCGGGTTTATTACAGAATGTATAACGAAACGATAAATCCTCGAGTGATTTAAGATTTCATTACTGCGATAAAAATAAGTTTGGTCCGGCACCGTGACACGTGAAATATGAACGAATCCAGTATTCTATAAATTCCGGTGACTTAATACCCTAATTTTGTATTTCATTAGAAGGGTCTAAATAAGGTACATCAGAAAATAGGAAGATATTATTTGATGATCCGACTATCTATCGGTGTGGATTTTCGGCGGTAGATTTCAGGGTTCAAGTAGATTGATCCGACAGTAGCATTACTTCTGGTTAGCCTCGGCAGCGACGCGCTGTTAGTCTTCATTCCTCTCCTACCCTCTTCTAACGGCTGCAACACTCCAGGCTGCTCGCTTGATTGCGTCTAGTTAGAACTACACCGGCCTCATCAGTCGCCTGCCGTACTTGCTCCACCTCGATTATTTGTCTTCCCATTTTAAGAGTCCGAGCCGGGAATCGCTTCTACGAAGGGATTACAGTGCCACGCGCTGATACACACGTCTTCTTCTTTTTACGATCTTCCAGCTCATACAATGTATCTGCGTGCTTACGTCATGCCGTTTGTAGTAGACAGCAGGCATTTATTCTTATTTACGTGTTTTTATTTTATTATTGCAAATATAGTCACGATCGCGGGAATGAGCGTTTGGAACATGAAAATTACAATAATGTGAAACGAAAAAATTCGTATTTTTTGCGTATGCTAGTTTTATTATAAAGTTGTATCAAACAGACAAATTTATAATTTATAACTTTATAATTTTTAAAGAATATAGCTGTTCGTATTTTAGTTAAATTAACCATGAAGTCTAGTTTAATTGTGGTTATACAATTATTTGTCATTTATTTTATAGGAAAGAGAGTCGAGAACCTGCAAAATTATGCGTTCGAGACGCGGAATGTACGACCGATTAAGATGAAAACCATTTACATTGAATAATCTTTGTAGCCATAGAAATGAAAGTGCTTTATTCTTTAGCGGGCTTTTTAACGACTTTGCGGACAGTGTATGTATATAAAAGCAAGCTTTCGAAATCCTATCGTAATTTCAGTCGTAGTATATGCCACAGTACTGTTAATCCATTCATACACACACGTTTTTGCTCTTGACCCTCTATTGCTTGTTGATTTTTTCTTGCATCATTTATTCTTTGTTGATTTTACGGGAAAATGTTAAGTGGCGAAATCCAATCTTCGTTTTATTATGTCCATTTATGGATTCCACTTGCTTTGTGAACTAACGAAATGTTCCAAGCACTAACGAGTTGGTCCAAAGTCCTAATATTTATCTTGCCATTATCTTTGCCTATTTCGGCAATTCTAGTTGCACTCCTCGAATTATTGTTTACGATTCGAATCTATCTTCCCTGCATGGTATGTCATCCACACTGAACGCTGCATGTTAACTTTTACATTTCGCGTGTCGATTTCTCTCTCGTTTTATCTAGCTTTCCCTCTCTCTCGCTTCATCGGCACGATGTACACACCGGGGTGGATATATCGGTCGGTATTTCAGCCGCCATGCGGAGGTAATGGATTCAGAAACGCGGCGGACACCGCGCGCCCCGTGTTAATAACAATCCATACTTATTGCCCGCATATTTTACCGATCCCCGGTTCCCCGCCACTCGCTACCGACTATATTACAACATATGGAGAGCATAAACTTTTATGGCTACCCTTCCGTGTGCTTCTCGCCCGTTCGCCCCCTTTCCCGCAAGCGCCTTTTTTTCCCCCGTACTTTCACTAATTACGAAACGACGGCTACTGTACTGCAGAGCTCTTCGTTTCCACACGGCTCTTGTACAGATGTAACTGCAGGACCTTGCGTAGGAGACCTTCCTAAGTATCTCAGTTCTCCATCGCGCTATTCTATTTCCGAAACTTTTTTTCTTCCTTTTAACGTCTCACTAATACGAGAGGACATTTCTTTTTTCATCATTTTTTGCTGCAATAAACTCAGCTGATTTTATACCAATTGCTTTGGTCAATTAGGAAATTTGTCCCTTTTTAATATTATCAATTAAACACAATTAATTGTATGATGAACATTTAGTTATTGATTTGTTTCATTCTTAAATAGACGAATAGCCGTAGAAAACTTTTTAGTCGCATCTAAGTAATAATATATTATATTAAGACGGTTTGTGTAGGAAGAAAAATTTATATATTATATATATGTTTAAATACATTATATAATTTATGTGTAGAGAAAATTAGTTATAGTTGATTATTATTTCTACATCTTAAATGATGGCACTTCCATGAGGCTTATTTTAATTTGGAGAAAACATTTATTTGGCTTATTTTTTGAAAATCGGAAAAGTAATAAATCGCAATAAGTACACTTGTTGCGAATATTAATATATAAATGTATTAGATATTTTTGACCAGTCTATTACGATATGCTACGCATTTCGTATTTATATAAATACAAAAAAATATAGCCCTGAAATTATAAAAAATATTTAAAATAAACAAACAAAGAATAATTTTATAAGATTCATTCTGACATGAATCTTATAATTTTCTTACATATTTATATCATTAATAAATAAAATATTAAAAACTAAGAAAAATATTAAACTAAATTTATATACAATTAATAATAGTAAAACTATTGAAATGTTACGTTACAATAGATTACATTGAAACTGTTATGTTGAAATCGTCACTTTATTGCTCTTTATTACCCCAAGGTCCGAAAATGCGTAAATTATATTAATGTATTACATGTGT
>JABFQC010000631.1:0-24941 GCA_022817085.1 Psilanteris sp. ZL-2020
CCTCTTGCATTATACAACGATTCGTCCCGACCTACCCCAACCGCGCGTCGACCGTAATTCAAAATCCGCAAGCGAACGGCACCGAAATTGCGAATCGGAAAAATGCCGAAAGCCCCGGCCGGAGCCCCGCTTTTTGCCGAAGTGGCCACGAAAATCTCGGACCATCAATCTGGATTTCGAGAGAGTCCAATAAATCATGTTAATCGTTGGCAAAAGGGGCAATTCATTACCCGACTGATTAAAAATGTACAAGCAAAGTTGAAAGCCACCAGCGCCAAGATTAATCGAACCGCGCATTTGAAGAGGCGCGGAATTTTATAGCGCGTTCGCGTCTGAGGGCGAAGAAATATTTCAGCACTTGCGCCATAAATTATGACTTCGCTCGGGCGCGTTCGTCAAAAATAACGAACGTCAACGATGATTCGGCCGAACCCGTTATTATCCGCGATCGTGCGTTTCAATTCGCAATCGATATTTACGGCCATTAATTGTTGCGCTACGAATTGATGGACCGATCGTCGTCGGTGTCCTTTTTTATTTTCGTTCCGAAATTTCGGTTTCGAGGATGCAACGTCGTTGCCGAAACTTCAAACCGCCGAAGGACGACGATCGGCTGAGTCGAAAGCAATGTCACCGCGAGCCGATTAATAGAACATTTTGGGCACTAATGGCCCCGGTGCGCCATGAATATCGAAATACGTGAATCATCTCGGCCGCAATGTTTCATTTCCTATATGTCGGCCAGCAGCTGTTCGTGCCATGTGTTGCCGCCGTCCGACACACAAAAGTCGAATTGTAATCTTTCGCCATGTATCTGTTGCATGTCGCTCGCAAAACGTTACACGAAGCATGAACGACATTGGTTATCTGATTTCTCGATTGGGTTCAATACGTTAATTACGGAAAGGCGGGCCAACGTGTCACGCTAAAGAAATCCGCGATTTGCTGTTAAATGCGTTGTAATAGAGATGTAATAAAATATTGTGCCACTTTGATATAACCGAACAAATGAGATTGAACGAAATCGGTGGAATACATTTTCATAAATTATGTACATTTTGTGTTATTTGTGTGTTTTTTTCTTTTTCTTTCGTTTTTAATATATTTATGAGTTGATTATGCATGATAGTTTGGTCACGATTTTCATAATTAAATGCACTTAATTGATTAAAAACTTGAATTAATTTGTATTATTTGGGTGTAATGATAAATCCATTTCATCCAAAATTCAATTTCAAAAGCAATTTCTTATCGTTTGATAAGCAACAATGAACAAATGTGTTTGAAATTTATGATTCGATATTATTGGAAATCGAATTTTTTATTTAGAATTATTTAAACGTAAAATGGATCATTGCGAAACGAACGTAAAATTGTACCATTTTGATAAAATGGACCAAAATGGAGATAATTCAATATACGCCGAACGTTTTTACCGATCAATCGAAGTGTTACTTAATTCATTCTCTATAACGCCTATATCCCCTCCGTATCTCCAACAATATCCAATACATCAAAAGTAACTAATAGTATATGTCTCAATTTATTCAGTCGCACACGCTCACTAATCCCAAGCTGTTCACACGGACGCGACTGAAAAAAATGTTGCTACATCAGTTCCAACATTTTGAAATTAACAGCTACGTTTAAATTAAAATGAACAGAAGATAAATTACGTACGGAACTTTTCACGACCCATTGTCAATGTAAAATTTACAATATGTACATTGATGTTCAAATTTAAATTCCTTCAAGGTCATGTATAAAATATTGTAAGAAACATATTCATATTGAAAATTTATTTTTAGTGTGTTCGTTATTCATATATTAACAAACAATGAAAAATAATAAAAATTCGTATCATCGTAATTGTTTCAATTTATTGTATAGAAGAATAAAGCATGAAAATTACTGTTTGTAATACTAATTTGAGATCATATGATACAAATCGACAAAATTTACTGTTTTTAACAGAAAAAAAATCAAGTTATTTGCATAGATAATTATTGAATTATAATAATAATATTACTGTTAATAACAGTACATTTGGACGATTTGTATCATATGGCTCCAAATTAGTATTATAAACAGTAATTTTTCATGTTTCATTTTTCTCAGTGTATATATTACTTATATAAATTAAAAAAATTATGGCCCGCAGATTTTAAGAAACTTAAACCTACTCGAATGACCACCGAAACCGACGTATATGACTAACTCTAAGCTAATTATAAATTTTAAAAATAACTTTGGATAAATTCAATATTGTAATTAATACATGTAAAATAAATGAAACAACTCATTTTCGTGAAAGCGCAAATGATCATCAGTTATATCATTTGTGTTGACTTCCTAAACAGTGCTAAATATAGCTCTGATTAAAGTGACACGGTAATTAGTAATAAATTACTGTAAATGTGACAACTTCACTCAGTCTGCAGAAATTGGTCACATAATAAATTCAGCAACGCCTAACGTATATATGTATATATGCAATATATATATGTTAATACTTGGAAAACACTTAGTCAATAATTACAATATTACAACCTAAAATTATCCATTTCAAAATTGTATCGTAAAGGTACAAACTATTATCAAAAAAAAGAACGATAAAAAAAGAACATTTAAATATCCATCAAATGACAACTTCATTTAAAAGAATCATTTAAGAAACGCCACTTTTAAACCGTATTAACTCGTCTTGAATATTTAAATATATTTAAATATAGTCCATCCGCAATATAGATCTGGCATTAAATTCGAACAACCAATTCTGACGTATGATATATATATACACATATATATTACGGAATTCGCGTTTTTTTATTCGATTCATTTTCACGATTTAATAACTGAAACAGTCCATTCAGACGCGCAAATAACTGGATCAATTCTTCTAACTTAATATAAGAGTTGCGTCAGAGAAATGATATTGTCCCCTAACCCGACGTTCATAATGCTATTATCAACAATTATAATAATATCACATGAGAACCCCGGGCATCAATCTGTTCACGAGCTTAAGATTGTTATTATTAGTAACATGTTGCATGTTTAATGTAGTTAAAAATCGAGGTTGAACAGGTTAGGTTTGAACTGAAGCGCTATAATTTATTTTCGCGATCACATTGATATCAAATATAGGTATATATGTGTATTAAAAAGTTGGCACGTAACGGACAGCACGATCTCGAAGAAATAAAAAGGAAAAAAAATAAGAAAAAAACCGTGGCTATTGATTCGATGACGCAGACAAATTCCAGTCATTAAATATGCTGACCAAAATATAACACGCGTTTAATTTCAATTCAATCGTTTATTTCCAACTTTCCAATAAATTTCAATGAATTTAAATTTACAATCGCATAATTAAACGAACGGTATACTTTCTATCGGACTCAAACGGCACGAATAGGATTGCGTTTCTCGCGGACGTTATTGTTTTGGTTTGGAAAACGAAGAAAAAGGGAACGAAATGTCGACGAGTACGCGGACAATTTTTTTCACGCGAATCTGCTCGTTTTCACACGCGTACGAGTCAAGATGGCGCCGGTCTGGAATTTAATTGAAATTTGGATAAAGAAAACAAATGGACAAATGTGAAGAAACGCGGCTTTTGGATTTGAAAAATAGGAGATACCAGCGAGGCTTTGCGACGTGAAAAAAGAGCTTGGCACGATCTCAATAGACTCGGGATTAAATTCGACTGCAGTAAGCTCGGCTACGTATTGAAAACAGTTTGGCTTGCGACCACATTCCAAGGTTTCGAACCAAATTCAGAGGGCGTCGTTAAATTATTGATCAATAAAACTGGTATTTCGAAAAATGGTACGCGCCAATTGCAGGCCGATAACGAAACTGCGCGAACGCGATTCGGTCAATTCTCATCTTAATTCGCGTCTTAAATTTTGTAAGTTCGGCGGTCGAGATGTTTTTCTTCGTGTTTTGTTTTTTTTCAACAATATTCGCCGTTGGATTAAAACCCTTCAGCCAATTCGAAAAGATCGTATATATTTCATGAAAATTTCAAAATGAAATCTGTGACATTTTCATCCGCGCCGTGATTTCGTGTGCAAATATTTGTGTGTACTTATTAGTATAAACATGCTAATGCGTGTGCATAATAATCATTTAAACGAAACGATCGATACGAAATTGTGTAATTAAAACAAAAATAGTATTGCATTTTAATGGATTATTAGGTTCAATTTTCATATAAATAATGGTCCATGTACATACGTCGTGATGAAAATTACAATATAAATAGTAAAAACAGGCATTTGGTTTCAAGGTGTTGTTTATGAATTTAATCAGAATTATGGATTTCAGAGAAACGTTATATTTTTCTTTATTTTGAATTGAAGATTGTTTAAGCAACTGACCTTGAACTTACTCAAAATTACACAATGCATTTCCTCACATTAAATATATGTAGTGCAATATACGTAAACAATTTTTTTGCTAGTGCTTATTTGAAAGCATAATCAAAAATTGCCATACATTATAGTAATCACGTAAAATGATATAAATAAAATGAATTTAAAATATTATATTTTCGTTTACCCGAATGACAGTTTTTAATTATACTTCTATTCTGCTTTAATTTCATTTCATTAAACATATTATAACTATTATTATTTTAATTTATTTTTCATGTACGCCATTATGACTTAGCCATCTTTACAATCCGTCTTGTATACATCAAAATTACAACGCACTTGAGTAAATCGATGAAACGATGCAAAAAACTGGATTCAAATTACGTTTGCATGCAAACGAGGCCTTAACGTTTGATTGTTCTGTTAGTATTTTTACGATCCCTCTGTTGCTGCTGTTTACAATTGTGATTATTGGTTCGCTTATTAGCTCGGCGTATTAGCAGAGTGTATTTGGCGAGTCGCGTACGCCGCGTAGCTGACGTCTTGCAAAACGCGCGAACAAAAAAGGCTCTCCGTCTCGACAAGAAGAAGGAGAAGAAGTAGGATGGTTGCATTTCATCGACAACGAAGAGACGCGGGATCGATAATGTCACATGAGACGAGCCCTTGTGTCACTTTGCCATAAGCGTGTGTGTGCATGCACCCTCCGTACGTGACAATGTGCCGCCCGATTTCAGATGGCTGCTCTCGAACCGCGAGATCGATATGTCGCACTTTTTGTGTTAAGGCAAAAATAGGAAAAAATATTTGTTCGCCGCCTCGAACGCTGACCAAGTTTACGCGACACCTGCATATTTCAAGTTATCGGTCGGCGCACTTGTTTGATCGATAATTGGCCGAACTCGCTGACAACCCCGACTGCGCTAATCAAGTAATTGTTATCCACGCCGGCACGCCTCAAACATTCATAACGACGTTTCGGAATCGTCGCGGATATATATGTAAAGCCGCGCTAACAAGACGACGCTAAAGATGCGACTATATAACCACTTGTTGGTCTCAAACATTGACGTTTTCGCCATTTTTTTTTCTTTTCTCCTTTTTTCCTGCCGCGAGTGCGTAATTTATTTATTTCGATCGCCCGAAATCCCCGAATCTCAGCCCGCGTGATCGATGGCCGGCAATACTTGACTCCGACCCGCAATTTACAAAAATATATTCCCCGATCTTGCGTGATTTATGAGGCCGAGCACTAATTACGCCATGATTGATATTTATGACCGCGCAAAAAATTGCAGCCAAGTACCGATTTTCTGATCAGACGCGATTCTGGGTGAAAAACACGCGGGCCAAGTTTTTTGGCCGAATCACCGATGCTTTTAAACGATCACCGATCGTGGCTTGGTTGTTTCATGTCGTCGTGGTTTGGAGTTGTAATTTTGTACGACGTTATGTCATCTTCAGACATGAATGATTACGCATTTGTTCAGTATAATTGTAAGTGCAATAGACCTGACAGGAAATTGGCATATACTTTGTGTTGACATTAAAAATCATCCTTTTGTGTTTACGTTAAAATTGGTTTTGTTTACAATGTCAAATATGTTTATGTTGAATGTGCTTTTGTTTGCATTACTAATTTGTATATTTATTATAGGAAAATGTTTTTGTTTATATCCTGCATTCTTTTGTTTACATCACTTTACTGTGTTTATCTTCATTTTTACTATAATTTATTAGACGACTTTATGGATTTGAATGACATTTGATATATAATACTAAGGAAACTCTAACAGTTGGGAATCATCGATTTTACCCGAAAACTACGCAGACTCCACGACTTTATGTATATTCCACGTCAAATTAACGCCTTTTCAGCATTGTAGATATTTTTAAATATAAAAACACGAACGTGACAATCAAATTAACTTTTAAAATTAATGGTCCGTTCAGTGACACGATCCGGTTAAAAATCAAAAATTTTAAAAAAACTATAATAATAATAACGCCAACTACGAAATAAACGTAAAGTGAATGAACTTAATATTACAGAACCCTACCAACTAAAATATCTGTCATCGTTTTTGCGATTCATATCGTAGATAGGGAACTTCATAAATATTTTTGACTTTTGGGTTACCACAAAACGCAGTATATCTGATGAAACGTTCAATTTCATTACGAATAATTTCGAAACGTGAGCTTCAGGAAAATATTTTGAGTGGCAGTGGAATGTAAACGAGGGCACAATTTTTGACGCGTAATAACGACGCGTTGAAACATTCAAAACGATATAAGATTTAACAAATTACACTAAAAATATATTGAAGCATTAAAACTGATTAAATTTGTCTCCGTACAATTTTATTCTTATACGTAATTTCATTTCATTAATCTTTCAAAATATATATGTCTTTGATGTCATTAGAATAATAATACGACACGAAATTACCAATAATACATATCTACTTAAATAAACATTAATATTTCGTATAATATTCAAATTACAACGTATTTTTTGTGACACTTTATGAATAATAAATAATGCGTTTATATTTATTCCCGTGCTTTATACACCATATATATATTCGATCAAAAATTCAGCTCTAAGAATATGAACACAAAAATAGCAAATTATAGCGCACAAATATTACCATAATTTCAAAGAAGCATCATTTCCATTTCAATTTTCCGCTAGCAAAGCTCGGAATAAAACAATTGCGAAGGACTCGTAATGTCGGTTTTATATATTTTTAATAAAACTTCCATTCAGTCATTAGAATCAGTTTTCCACCAAACAAAAAAATTGCGCCAAGATTATACACGTTCTAGTATCAGTTTACAGCAAATAAACGATTGTTGGGTGTAAACTCGATCGGTACTTGAAACATCGACAACTCAAACGTAAATTTTAGAATTAGATTATTCGTTCGAACTTCTTGCATTCAAATCGTCGATTTTTTCCCAATTTCAACTGATTAAACTCATCACGTTCATCGGACTCGATCAGACTGCTTCATTTTGCGAATCATAAATTCATCGGTCGATCGGAAAAAAGAAATCGCGAATCGATCGAAAGAAAAAAAATTTGGCGTGCGAAAAAGCAGCGCCATCGGTTTTAGCAAATTCAACGACGAGTCGCCTGCGAATAATAATGATTGTTCGCGCAAATGTATCTTCCGGTTCGCGTGCCGAAGACGTTGCGAAACCGTCGGATCATCGTTCCTTGTTTCCACGAAAGCATAACAAAGGACAGCACGAACCCGACAGGCATTCGGTCGCTTTTCGCAAATGAAGTCACGTCGCGCAATTTCTCCGTTAAACTCTACGTATTGGAAAACAATTACGCGCACGAACGCGGCGAAAACATGAAATTCACAGGTCACGAAACGCGCGTACCCCTGGCCTAATCGCATACGAGGCGCGTTGGTAATTAAATTGATGGCGCTCGAGTCGACGACGCGAAATCGTATCGAAGCAACAAAACGATCATTCAACAAGTAAGAGTTTTTGTTCTTCGAAAACGACCGATTTATCGATTCCATATTTCAAGCCGTATCTATATTACGTATATATATATATATATATGCATAAAGAAAAATTATACTCGAAGAATTACAACCAAAATAACAAAATACGTAGGATACTGTTGACAAGCGATAAAAATTTACTAATTTTTATAATATTTCAAATCTGATAGCGTTTCCTATTATATTATAAAGATGTTATAGTTTTTATATAATCTATACAAGAATATATTCTACTTTTAACAGACTGTCATAATTTAGAGAATCTTTTTTTCTGAATATTTATAACCATATCAATAAATATATTCTAATCAAATGGTTGGCGATGAAAAAATATCTTGTTCAAATTAATCCGATTTACCGATTTCACATTCTAAGTCGGTCTGAATTTAATATTTAAAATCCAAAAACTGCGATAAAATCTCACATAATTACACTGAAAAAATTACTATTAGTCAAAGTGTGTTAATTTAAGATAAGTCTTACCGCCTTTAAATAAGATACTTAAATAAATTCACGGTACTAAAATAGATGAAATATAAGCTAAGGCACCAATGTCTTATAGTAAGACACGTGTATCTCAGTATTTTCACAGTACAAAAAACGAATAAATAGAAATTGCAACTGATTAATCGAAAAATGCGAATCGATGCAACGGATTGCAAAAGCACATACATTCCTATTGAAGACGAGGGGGGCACGTTACTTGTTGAATGATCATTGTTATTTCGAAAATGCGATTTCGCATCTTCGACTCGAGCGCCATCATCAATCTGTATCTTTTGTCCCTCCTCCCCCCATATATATATATATACACACACGCGATTGCGGGTTTCATTTCGAGTGCCATTCATCGGCTCGCACACATCAATAACAATGCCCGAGTGAATCAGGGTGGCGGCGGCTTCGGGGCTTCGACGCATGACGTGTCGCCGTCTTGGCGCATCTCGGCACCAGACGGCCGATCGCGCCCTGCACGATCGTGCTGACTCGGCACGACGCACTCTAATTGCACTCGCGCGACGCGTGGCGAAGCGCGCGTCGCGTGCACGCGCACGCACGCACACGCGGGCGCACGCGATTAAGCACCACGAAGGGTGTGGCTTTGCAGAAAAACAGTCCGAACCCTTCCAAGGACAACGTACTGACATTAGACCGAATAACCTTAGAGTTACGTAAGATCAGCCCTGTTACGTAAGACGAAAAACGGGCCGAGCGAGAGCCGCGCTCGGATCGAAACGCGCAGATTTGCGCCGACGTTTTGTCCACGTTGCAGGTTCGCGGGTCCGCGGAAGGACCTCGTCCGGAGCGAGGTGGCGCGCTTTCGCGGATCCGCACTCGGTTCGCGCTGTTCCCATTGGCGTTGTCGCCAAGTTACATAACGCAAATATGTAGCAGCCGGGCTGATTTAGGCGGAGCCGCGACACTGCGAAACACGAATTTCGCGTTCGTTTTGCGGTCGCCGAAGGATCGATTTGGCGGGTTCGATTTCGCGGTCACGACAACGCCGATGGACAGCCAGCATCGCACACCTGGTCGCGGGAATTCGATTATTGACCGACGAGATTGACACTGTTTTTGACAGACGAGAAACTCAACGGCCGCGGCTGGGATGAGTCCGAGATGAAATTTGAAGAACTAATTTTGATGCGTTTCGATCAACGCGTTATCGGACAAAACAACGCAGAGAGAGTCACTTGGTACAAACTGACAGATTAATATATATATATATATATATCGCATGTGATGATTTGTAAACAAAATGACGAACAAGCGGACATAACAACCGTCGCCATGTAAATTTGACCTTTTGACCACACGCACTCGGTCGAAATTGTCCGCAGAACGAAATTGTCACCGACAGCCCCAGAAGGCACCACCACCGTGCGAGCGACGAATATTCAACAAGCAAGAATTTAACCAAAAATGGCTTCCTCCGCGCGTTCGCAAATTCGGCGGCGCAAGCAAAGCTAATCGTGACTACGATTACCGTGATAATAAAGCGCCCCGGACGCGTTGAGTGGCGGCGGACTGGGGGCAGTGGCCCCAGCGGTCGGACTGTGCGGGCCCCAACAGGTCTGCTGGTGCTGCTGGCTGGCGTCCGCGTCGCCAACGACATCGATCTCCTCGTCCTCGGGCTCGCACGCGCGCGTCGGCCGCTTGTCCTGCAGGATGTCGAGCTGCGTGGCGTCCTGGCTATCGTCCTGGGGCGACGCGTCGTCCACCCGATCCGGCCACGGGTAGGCCTTCCACTTCTTCGCCATCAGACAGCGCGGCATCGTGGCCGAGCCCGGGTCTACCAACGGTGAAGGCTGCTGCGGTTCGCGGTGGCGACACCTGTCCCCGCCGCCGGCGTCTACGTCGTGTGCGACTGGCGCGTACGAGCGTCGTAAAAATCGTCATCGGCACAGCGCCACCATACCCCAGGACCAGCGTGATTCCGCACCGTGCCACAGTCAGTCACTGTCTGCTCGGCTGCTTTCTTTTGCTCTCTTTTTTTTCTGCTCCGGTGCCCCCACAGACAACCCCCTCGGAAACTCGCGCAAGGGGTGGGCTCGCCGAGACGGGCGCGACTGCTCGTCGGTGGCGCGCTCTTCGTTTCGCGTCGCTTTCGCTCGTTGGCCGCCCCTCGCCCCGCCGCTGCGGCTATCCCACGCTCGCAAGGACCCCAGGCTTTTCACCCCGCGCGCCCCGTTTCACTTCGGCCGAGCTTCGGCCGCTCGCTTTTGCCAAATTCGAGTTCGCCTAATGCCAGAACGTCGCCTTTTACTTGTGGCGCACTAGTTGTTGCTTCTCCCTCTTTACCGTTGACCTCTCTCGGTCCGTGCTATTTGCCTTCCCCGGCGGCCGTCTCGCTCCGACCGTCCAATGAGCGGCGCGTGCGCCTTTTAATCGCATCGACCCGGATAGACTAGGCAACACCTGGCAGCGCCCCACGTGCCAGTCAGGGGTGACCGTCGCCGCCCGAAGACACGGCTCGCTATCCGATATCCCACTGGCCTTACTCCCGAGTGTCCACTGACCCACGCCAACGGCCGATTGTCTAAGCGGCACTTTAAATGCCCCGAACAGATGTTCCGAGCGCCGGTGGCCCCGCTGCGCTCACGATCCGTCAACCCAGTTTGCATATTCCTCGTTCCGCTTCGAACGCCCGTGTCGCAGCCTTCCGGCCGACCCGAGGCTTTCCAAAGCGTTCCATCACCGTAACTCGATTGTCGCAAACCAGTGTCATCGGACGATCCGCGCATGATTACGTGTACCAATTTGTCAAGGCCTGCGCGCCTATTCCAGGCCGACGTGTAACGTCAAAAATATCGACGCGTTTATGCCGCGAATGCTCCATTTCGCGTGTCAAAGTTCCTTGGCTCGCTTCTCGAAACATCTTAATTCTCCGACAAATTGCGTCTTGTTTCTCGAAGCTTTTTCGTTCGGTGACTGTCGATGTTATTATCGTTATTTTGTTGTTATTATTATTATTAGTCTTTTATTTGTTATTGCGCTATTTTCGTCATTCACGTATTCGGGATATTGGCATGTGTGTACCAACAACATTTTCAAAATATTGACGCAACGATATAAACATACCGTGTTAAGGTCATGGCGTGATATTTTGTTTACTGTATGATATCGACTAGCAACACAATTGCAGTATGTAACGCGCGGGTTGAAATTAAAACAAAAATTGTTTAACCTAATCCTGCTCGGTTAAATTTATATTTTCGTCCAATCGTATTCAAATTTTTATTGTTATATTCCACCACTTCCGTATCCTAAACAAAAGTCCACCAAGACACGACACGCCTCTCCTACAATGATTCATTTTTCTACATCCGGACCACGGACTTTAGTAACATGCAAATGAATTCACCATCTCTTTGCAATGGAAATTTGAGTACATTTTTTTGTTTTTTTTTTTTTTTTTTTTCATTTAAACTTTTCGCATTTTTGTCAGTCGAGTTATTAATATGGCTTCAGTTGTGCCAGAAAAAAGCAACCGCTATTGCGGAAATTATTTTTTCATTTCGTATTATGTTTCGTTTGATTGTTTCATTATATTTTGCGCGTCAAATTTATATTTCGTTTCATTCGTTTCAAAATCATTAATCCGTTCACGACGTACGATACATTTATCGAAAAAAACGTCATTTAAATTAGCTATATATTGAATATACCTATAGTTAGATTGAAAATCCTGAATTTTTTACAAAAATTATTATCGTGTATCTAGTGAATTATACTCAAGTACCGAAAATAACATCTTTTTGCAACTTACGTCGTCATATATCTTTCATCTTTTACTAATTTATAACGGCAGTCATTTAAGTATACAATTAACAACGCGCTCTACTTTAAAACAATTTAAGTTTACGTTATAAACTCCTTTGTTTACATACAATAACTTATGTTTACGTTTAAAGTGTTTTTGTTTACATAATTCAAAATCCTTATGTTTACATTATTTCTTTCGTACACTGCACTTGTCCCGTAGCATATCGCACCCGGGTCTAATTATGATACCCACGTGATTCTGTCAAATTTCACGCTGCCAAATTGCAGAGAAATGACGTTGTTGGCAGAATTGTTCTTTCAATGTACTTTTGATATTCTTTTATTTAATGCACGATATTCCACGGGGAAAGTTAATTGAATAGTCTAGCAGGCAAATTTGATAAGGATTTTTGTCGCTTTTTAACGAATGGTATAATTGTACGACGTTTCCTAAGTTCCTTTGGGACCAGTGAAATACGCTACGCGGAGTCGCTCAAGTGGCATCCACAGGTAGTTGACTTTGCCGGCCGCGCTACCCCGCGGATCGCAACTGGTGTATTTACGCAATGATTAACGTTCGCGTGTCTGTATTAATACAAAAAAGATCACAATTTGTATAAATATTGCATTCCGGGATCCGACGCGCTCAGACGGTCTAATGCGTAAAATCGACGATTTTATGTCGCGCGCGTGTATATATTCGCGATGCATTTTTTGTCGACTTTAATTCGTTTGCTATTTGTTTCCGCGCTCGCACAAGACGCAGTTTATACTTAGAATCTCACTCATTGCGCATAGCGCGATTACATTCTTAATTATTTAATGCTCTTAGTTTATTACCGTGTTTCGCGAAAAAGTATAATTAAATATTGTGTCTTGGAAGTTTTGTTATTATCATTGTATCATGATAGTAAACATGACTATACATATATTTTTGAATGACAAATTAATTTAAAAATATTATTATTGTTATTATTAAGTTCTTTTAGTCGGATAATTTATAAATATATTTTTATTTCCGGTTGTTGAATGTAATTATTACATTACATACATTGAATATCTCAAAAATAAAAGTGAAATATACTTTGAAATAAATTTAATTAATTCATCGATTAATCTAAACTGATTACTGCACCGAGAGAAATTTGATAGTAAAAATTAGCACGAATTATATGAATTTAGCATTACGACGAACAAGTGATAATTGTTAACATTTTCTGTGTGATTTTTTAACACTTTTTGTGTTATATGTAACATTTTTAACATATTTTATCCAAAATTTTAACACAGAACATGTTAAAAATTATCATTTTCCAGTCGTACTGCTCAATTACCATTATTCATGCTAATTTTTACTACCAAATTTCACTCAGAGTGATATTAGAAATGTACTTTTTCGCATAAAATTATAATTATAAAAACATATTTAATGTCATAAAATATATAATTAAGAATATAAGTCGTCGGTTTTCTGGTACAATTCGATGTTTTTATTAAAAAATACTTTTTAAAAAAGTAATACTAATTTTGCATATATTCCAGCCCGTAACTATATGTTCGTCATGAGCTAATTTGATTTTAATTTCAATTGCTCTCAAATTATAAGGCACGCGAATTTTCGCTCTAACGCATTATTATACTTTAAGGTGCAGTTTAGAAAGTAAAAAAATTTTCTTTTCAAAATTTTAAATCCATCTTTTATTTTCCTGAAAGTTTTATTAATTTTTATAAATTGAAACTCACCGAGTTCAAAACAATTAATATGTATTATCCCAGTGTCAGTAAATTCCATAAATCTCCATTAATAGAATATCAATTAATATTATTTATAAATGATAATAATTTACAAATAGTTAATCGCAACATTTTTTTGGTAAATTCGTTACATAACAATTATATTATTAAAGAATTAAAAGTATAACATCTGAATAAAACAAATGTGTAAATAAAAAAAAATGAAACTTAATTTTAATTTTAGTATAACGTGTTTCTTATAAACTTTACAGCTTCCACTTGAATGTAACATACTATATAGACGTCGATACAGCATCAAATGACCTGTAACCAGTTTAATAAACTGAACAACATTGTTCACCTAGTAGCCAATAAAGTAATGCACCCCGATGTTTAGGTTAAACGCATCGCTAATGTCTTAAACACGACGGATGCGTTCAAAATTTAGCCAAACGTACAACTTATTTCCAACAAGGATAATTTAATAACTTGTTTCAGGTTTGTTTTAAAATTTTTGGTTAATTAAAATAACATAAAACAGAAAAATATTCTACATAAATAATAATATTATATGATTTTGTAATTTTGATATGATGCAATTAATATTTATGTGCATATTTTCTAATATTTAATTATTAAAGTATTAAAATAAGTATTAACATAAAAGAATGAAACTTTATTTAATACAATGTAATGTTAGTAATATCTTTCAAATTCGTCAGATCAAAAATCATTATTTTAATCTTTTTAATAAGAGGTGTACGAAATATAAAATAAAACACTGTGAAATTAAAATGTATAAAATACGTTCTGCAATGATTTATGCAGTAAAAAAACTAATTTCATTTCATTTACTTTATTTTTCTATTATTATGCATGCAAAAGTACACTACATTTTATTGCAATTCAATAAAAAAGCATACAAATTATTACACATTCACAATTTGTATTGTTTCAATTATAGCTATATTTCAAAACTATAATATTAAAACAAACACACGATATTTCAATAAAATAAATTACTTATATACAGTTGATTCAACGATGTACAATCTTTGGTAATCACTTTCATTAAATGTTAGAATTAAAAGTTACAAAATATTAAAACATGATTTTAGGAACCATAAATCTAAAAAATCCATATCACTTCTGATAAATGAAGTTTCGTTTAACCGAACTGAATCTACTTTTTACAATAAAAGTTCAGTTAAATTTAACGCTTGATTTTATCTCTTGGCATATATTAAAACTATATTTCGGACAAAAAATTATGCCTAAATAGCAATTGGACAATTCAAACTGAAAAATATACGCATAATGAAATTGAAAACTGAGCCTCAACTACCCTTTATTATAATATTATGCTTTTACAATATCAAAAGAACAAACAATATTGGAGGGAACGCAACTGGAACTTGCACTCAAAATTAAAAGATGAATTTCTACCCTCAATTGTTCCCCTTATACTTGATTATCCTGATTTTATAATAGCCAAGCAGATGAGACGAAATAACGTCGAAATAAACCGAAACGTAATCTGTTCTTTACAAAACTACCACCTATTCGTTTTTATACGTCGTTTATAAAATATGTAATAAAATTGACATGCGTTTATACGCTTTATTTATCGCTCGTTTTTATCTATTTTATTATAGATTTGAGAAATTCCATATTTCACGAGAATTGTAAAAAATATTGTTCATGCTCACGCAATAAGTTTTTCAATAACGCCCATTTTCTTATATGGCATCCGATATGATTAAGGATCCCACGTCATATCGTTATATTTTATAATGAATAGATTCTTTAAGAAGTGTCAGGTGCTGGCATTAATCTATCTATGTTGTCATAACTGTCGGGTATAATTTGCGCGATAGAAGTATGAAATAGTGTAAAGCATAATTATTCCTTATACTCCTTGCATTATGGCATATTTCTAGCAAACCAATTTTCTGTTTAGAATGTTCAGTTTATTTCAATTTCGACTCGACGATGTTAATATTTGATTTTAATCTTAACCGCTAGTTTTCGGTGTCAGTCATTAAGAAATATTATATGTTTTATATATATACATGTGTAAAAAGTACATTTGTTTCAAATAAAAAATATTCAATTTCAATTAATAATATATTATAATTCGTTTTTATACAGTGCGTGCGAATAAATAATAGTTTTTGGTGATTATATTGATTTTAGTTGCAACTATAACGAATCAAAAACGTCGCATAATTATCTCACATATTTACATACAGACCCTCTACTACTCATATCATTTCTAACATTACGGCATTTTCGATTTTACACATATGTCATTTTAATTTAATTTACTTCTTGAAACTAGAATCTTGATATTAAACTGTTGTTCTTAAGTGTTACTAATTATTTTATTAAATTAATTTGTTTCAGATAATGAAGAATCGAAGTTTGAAGAAAAAGTATTAATATTAAATTAATTATTTGAATGTATTGGTTTTAATTTCGTCATATATTATACGACAATCGAACTGCAATTAAACATAGATTTCGTGCACTTAAATTTGTGCGTTTGCATATATGTCACACAGCGAATTCCATTTTTTGTGACATATAGAAAAACGTATTGCCGGTGTATACATTATAAATATCTCGGCATAATCATTTACAATTTTTAAGCTGAAAAATGAATACTAAATTCTTATTAAGGACGTGAACTTTTATCAGAGCACGTTGAACACCACTACATCATAAACTTTTGTTTTTACACCGCATTACAACAAATTTTTGCACAAAATGCAAATGTCCTTTGAAACGACTACTTGATGTAGTTCGCATGTAAACATAAATTAAAACCAAAATTATGATTGTACTTGATTCAAATATCATATCAGAAGTTTGATAGTATTTGCAATTTCAAGAAAGTAAAAATTTTGAATTGCACTAAACAAATGAATTTGTTTTTATTTCTCTAATGGCGTATAATCAGGTTTTCACAATCACATTTTAGTATATTTCGTATAAATATATAATCCTTGCAAATTATATGTCATGGAATGCTTTTGATTTTTAATTTCACGCATGCACGCATATTTTGCAATAATTATTACAGTAATCAAAACGTATGTTTAATACCATTCATTTCTATATAAAGGAAATTTGTAAATGAATTCCTAAATGAATAGCATGTTTCACTGTCAAAATTGTTATTATTAATATCTAAATTAACGAAAAATCCATTTGCCAACAATTCCAATTCAACATAAACAATAAATGGAATTAATTACGAAAGATACTGTGATTATTTAATTTTGAATACAACATTAAACAAAGAAATTCCTTATGTATATATATATATAAATCGAAATTGTGTAAATTCGCGTTTCGATATTTTGCTTTCCGACTATCGAAAGAAGTTCACTAACAAAAGTCGTAACAGCAACGAGCGAAATAAAATGAATTAATTTTGCGAAATTAACCGCGTTTACAGTTTTCATGCTCCGCATTTAAATTTTCTTAATTAAAGCAAATAAAAAGCAACAAATTAAGACTACGCGCCTTTAACTACGAGCAAAAACGAATGAAAGTTCACAGTCTAAATTCACATGGAAAACTAACATCGATCGCACGACTATCCATTCGCTCTGTAATTCACATTTGCGTGATATCAAACGCAACCCTTTCAGCGCACAGTACTTATCCATCTATGCGGTGTTGAAATAAAGAGAAAAAAAATGCTCGAGAGTTAAAAGAGGCAAACTTAAGGAAAAATAAAAGAAACGCCCGCATACGGCAGAAAATCAGAATCGCAAGGTAGTTCGAAAAGCAAATGTAAAAATCCGAGATAAAGTATTATGTTTTCTTTCTTCGCCGGAGCAAAGAAAGCGGTTTCTTCGAGCAAAGTTATTTGCAAACTTAAATAATCGCCTCAACGAGATGTAAGCTCTATAGTGCTTCTTCTTTTGTCTTCGGAGTGCGCAAATTCGTTTTCATTGAACTTGATTGAAATATCAGCAGAAAATATGCATATGCAGTTTTGTAAAGTAAATACATAATACAAAGGACGGAGCTGATAATGGACGATTTAGCGCAATATTTGTGAGTATATATCTATACCATCTTAACATTCTAAAAATATATGCATATATATATAATATAATATAATATAATGTTTCTATTCGATGAAAATTTGATTTTTAAATAACTGAAATAACAATATTGTTATTAAAGGAATCGAAATTGTTACTGCAGCAATATCATATTGCGAAAATTTTACAATATTTTATATATAGTAGACGTAATGTATCCATCATATTGAAATGCTTCTGAAATATATAACATAATAGTATATACATGTAAATATCAACATAAAAAATGTAAATATAAAATTTTCGAATGTAAATAAATAGAACTGTAATGTAAACTAAGGATTTTCAGTGTAAATAAAAGCATTTTCAATGTAAACACAAAAATGTTAAAATTACAGCAATTATGATTTCTTGAATGAGATACTCATTTGTAAATAGAGCTGTAAAAAGTATTTAATGTATATAATAAATTAAAAAATATGATATAATATAGTAAAATAATATATGTGAAAAATGTCATTTCAAATTTATAGTTTTGAATCGAATCCTATTTTTGTTATATGTTTACAATTCCTGTATGATTGATTTCTCAATTTTATGTGCAATATAAATGAATATAATAACGAATGAATATTTTTGAATTTGTACTCGATTAATTAAGAATTGACATAAAATTTAGAGGGGGGGAGGTAAAAATATCAACATTAAATATGTATAATTTCGAACTTATGCAACAAATTAAATTGGGTAAATAATCATTTTAATATGAACATAAAATAATAAGTTTGCATTGATATTAGTTTAGCATTTACATGTAAACGTATATTTGAGTATAATTTTGGTGTAATATTATGATCAGTAAATGATTAATTTTCAAGCATTCTTCGCTCGATGAACGTAACCTAAATTCAATTTTATCATTTTCTCTCTCAACAATGATAAAGTAAAATTCAAAAACTAGGTTAGATTCATCAAACAATGAAAAACGTTATACTAATACTGAACACATACAAACACACACGCACATATATATAGGCAAATTCGTGCAAATGAGGACCGCGTCATTTGAACCCCTAGTTACGTGTTTGCAAAATCGTTTTTTTTAGCAAAAAAGGGAAAACTCTCTCGCCCTATTATATGCTAGTACGCGGGGGGCTTCGCCCTTGCAACCCCCCTTTTGCAAGTTCGTCCTCAACTGTCCCTGTAATTATCATGATCATTTTGAGGACGGTCTTAAAAAATAACATCCTTAAAATATTTAATATTGCATAAATAGGAAACAAGATGGCCGTTTGTCCTCAAAGACGTTATTACGTAAACTTATACTTAAACTTAAACTTATACAACGGTTCATTTCGATGCCCTACCACTTCTGGGCTCCCTAACTATGGGTGCACTTTGTTTTGCAATTGTTTTGGCAGATCAAATATGGCTGAGCATATCAGGCGGCCTTCGGTCACCCTCACAAAGGATTGTGACAACCTCTCACCCCCCTTAAAAATCTAGCCAGACCCAAAACGTGAGGTCCTAGGGGCCCAAGTACAGTAGTTTGCCAGCGAGAACCCGAAATTATCCGTCTCCATATATTTGTCCATCCGGAGTTTTGAAGTCAGACCATAAAATTTGATCACCTTATATATTCAACCCGTATTTTAACTCTACATTTTGTTGCCTAATTTATAGAATCTCAAAGCTACGGAGTATCAAAAATAATGTATATATATATTAATGTATGTAAATAATTAAAATATTTAAATTCTTATTCAATGTAAATCTCTGTCCATATTTTTTCTATTATTACTTTAAATACTGAAAACTATGAGTATAAACAATATGTGTAAAAATAGAACAAATTTTGACTAAATGTGAATTTGATTTATATGTAAATAAAAATAAATTGTTTTTCATTCATTTATTTAGAGACTTAATACAATGTAAAAATTGGTATTTAAAAATGTCTTTTCCAGACACTTTCAGATAGAAAAGATAATAAATCTTGCTTATTATTAGTTACTATTTGTATCTTCTCCATAAAAAAGTCTTGATTTAAGATATTTGTATTAATAATGTATTGATCCAAAATTATAGAATCGAAAAATCATCAATTTTGTTATACTAACAGTATAGAATTTATGAATATTGAATAAACATTTATCTATTTGGTTTGTATAAATTTTTTACATAAATTCTTTTTATTATTATTAATGAGAAATATGTGATTTTTTTAATTAGAAAAAAAACATTTTTTATTCCGTAGTTCTTCATTATTTTAAAAACAATTTTGTTTGAAGATTTTGTAAGCAAAAAATATTTTTTATCAAATTCGAATATACAAAAGAACGATTTTCAACTAGTAATTTAGATATCCCCCACCCATTTATTATTATCTATAACGTGCGGTTAACGTGCGGGTTAACTATTATTTGGCGTGATTTATTTGAAATCAAACTATAATTTAAGCGTGTAATTTTTTAGTTTTTTATCACAAACGTATTTTCTTAAATAATTAACCGTTCTATTAATTACATATCCTTTATTAATCGCATAATAAACAAAATAATAAAAAAAATATATTTGAATTTTATATACTATACTATTTTTATTTAAAAAAATAAAATTAATTTTATTATATATTTATGTAACTATTAGCACTGCGTATTATAAGGAAAGGGTAAAAAATAGCATTGTATCACATTTATTTTTAACTTTTTTAATATGAATACTTTTTTTATATATATAGTTTACAAATATACATCTGTATATTGTTATCTATTACTATTATTCAAATATATTTATAATATATATAAATTGTTTGCACCATTAGAATTAAACCTTATAAAAATCTAACAACATATAAACGTTTGACCGAGGACGACTACACCGTGTTGTATGAGCAAGACCTTGAAACTATCAATTTGTATATGAATTGACTTTTGGTAGTTTTGGGGTCTGACCCCAAAACTACCGGAACTAATATACGGCGTGGTAGTTTTGAGGTATTTTCCAATGTTTTTACACTGTTGCCAGATTTATAAGATCTCATAACGGTCACTTAAAATACATATATATATATATATATCTTTATAAATGTATACACAGCACAAACTAATATATTCTAAAATTTGAAAACATTTAATAGTTGTATATAACTAAATACTTTTATAATTATTTGTCCAATCCTTTAATAAATAATGTATGTATATAAATCATATGGAATATTATTACATACTTTTTAATAAAACTACTTTTAGATTATAAAGATTTCTATCAACAAGCACAAAAAAATAACATTTCAATTTTTATAAATATTTTAAATAACTGTAGTAAATTATTAATTTTTAATAACAATAAATAAATTAGATTTCGCTTTCAACGATTTTTGATATTTCTTAATTTTAATAACAATTGATATTTTTTAAATAAATATAGTTAATAAATAATAAGATTAAATAAATAATTCAAATATGTATAATTTTTTGTCTAATATCATAAACAATAAAGTTAATTAATGCGTTGCAAAATCAAAATTTATTGATTGAAAATGACAAACGACCATAAACAAAAATTCATAAAAATTTGATTGCCTAACAGTTTGCGTGAAAAAATGACAATAACGCAATCTGTGGGCGAAATATTTACCCACAAAATCGTCCATAACTTTCCACAGACTTGGCTACAGGTGTTACGAGTATTATACCATCTGCACAGTTTTCCAAGCAGTATAAAAAACAAACTTTATTCCCTGGAGCTATGATTTTTCAATTGTAAATACTACGTATTTCGTTTACAATTAAATTATATTAATTAAAAATTAAAAATTCATTGTAATAAAATTTATGATTACAAAATTATACAAAATATTCACGGACATATAAATATACATTTTTGATCACCTGCAAAGAAAAGAATAAGTATGTATGATGCTCCAAATGGAGAGAATTCGTTATTTAAAATATTTTAATAACAATTGCATAAACTATTTCTGTAAACATCGATTAAAGTTGACCAATCTACTAATAATTGTTTTGTTAGTCTTTTGTTTTTGTTGATATATTTCCCATTTTAAATTCGAAAATTTCTAAAACAAAAATTGAAGGCATTAAAGGTAATTTAGCATTGAAGAAAAGCAATTTTTAAAATCTCATAAATAATTTATTTAATATTGTTGGCAAAACTAAACTATTACAAATTATATCAGTTTTATTCATGGATATTACAAAGACGAAATTGATAATTATAAATATTTAGAATTTTTGTTAGAAATTTATAAATACAAAATAAAGACCAATTTTTTATTGACTTCAAATGCGGTGACATCTATTTTCTAATACTATTGTCGGTTGATGTAATTAATATAATTTTTTTGTTCACAATTGTGTTTCACTTCAAAGGTATATTAATAATAAATATAATTTTTATGACAATATAATTTAATCAACATCACATTAAATTAATATTTATGTAACCAAAATGAATACTCGAGTTATTTTGGTTCGTATATTAATTGCACAAAGTGTACAGAAATTGTTATTGAAAATTATTAATTGAATTATCGCTAAATGAACAAATGCAATTAAACTAACAAACTCGGAAATTTAGAAATGATAATTTCATAATTTCAGTATACACGAGCGGCTGATACTGACATCCATCGAGTTACGCATGGATAAATAATTTTAGTTAAGATGAAAACTAAATCTAACTTAAATTTCTATTCGAACTAATATTTCTTAAGTATATATATAAAGGTAGCTTTGAGGACACTCACCTTTTGCGGACCTCGTTACGAATGTTTAAACCCCTCTCTACTCACCCCTCCTCTCTAAAAATCTAGCCAAACTCAGAACACGAGGTCCTAGGGAGTCCGAGCATTGCATTTTGCGGTCGTGTCCCTAAAAGTACCTTTATATATATATATATGTTGTTTTGAAGACTGTTCCGAAAACTATCACTGACCAAAATAATAACATTAGTATATTTACAAAAATAATAGAAAACGAAATGGCCGTACGTCCCTAAAGCATTTATTAAATACAAATAAAAAAATTTATTGAATTTGAATTCTCATACACTGAGAAAACGAAATTTTAAGAAGAACCATGTACAATGTCATATTTTAAAACTCTTACAAATTCAGATAGTAATTCTGCGGGCCAATTAGATGACAGAATTCAATTGTCTTAACCAATCGGAAGACTAGAAATGTTACAATGTAAATTGTACAATTTCATTTTCTCAGTGTACTTTATTACACGTTTCCGGATTTTGAGATAATAAAAATCAATAAATTAACGATTTTAACATAACAGTTTTAATGTTTTACATTTCTAACAAAAATTGTTTAAACTGTTTTTTAACATTTTTAATTGTTTTTAACTTTATTTTATATAATATTTTTCTTTAGTTTTTCATATAATTTATTTATTCATTATATAAATAATATCAGGATATAAGATTCATGTCAAAATGAATTTTATAGAATTATTCTTTGTTTGTTTATTTTACATGTTCTTTTTTATAGTTTTAAGGCTATTATATTTTTTGCATATATATATATATATACAGGAAGTGCATATCACATCGTAACAGCCCCTGATTTTTAGATTGAATTTAAGAGTTTTGAAGAAAATTAAAAATTCAATCTTTACGGTTCGTCAAAATCATTTGTCTGTAATGTTAATCAACATAAAATATCATTTATATTTTCCATTTTAATAAGGATTTTAATAACGGTTTGACTAATGAAAAATATTTTGTATTAATATAAATTTTAATAACAATTGAATTTCAACATTAATTTATTTAAAACTGTTATGTTTATAATATACAAATATTAAAATATAATTCAATATCATACAAGTCTTATCTGATTCGTAAATAGTTCTTGAGTTGTTAAGTTTTTCAGTTATTAATAGTCATATTTCTCTATATTTAATGAATACAAATGTAATATTTCCTGTTGTCATTATCTACGCTTTTTCAATTCGCTTAGTTCCTGTTAATATTTATTTATTTTTTGTTTTTTTTTTGTTTTTCATTTACTATATCTAATCATTATATGTTCGTATTTTATTTATTAATTAAGTCAGATTGGATATGACAAATCAAATACAATTATATTCTATCATGTGGTATAATGTTAGTATTTTGGTACAATTAATTAAGATTTCTTAATATACGATTAAAATTTGTAATTCAAAACCTATATTGTATTATTTGATATATTGCAAAGTATAATAACAAACATTGAAGGCATTTTTCAACAATTATAATTATTCTTTGCATTAGACACGCCAGCTATTAAAAAATGTTGCAATCAATTTTACAATCGTCAATTGTGGAAAAAGAATTTATTCTTGCGGTTACTTCTTTCCCAGCAGGCTTTCATAGATTTTTATAATTTGTGAAACTGACGTTTGATATTATACTGTTTTCAAACGTTCAAACAATTTTCATACTTCGTGCTATCATTTTCATTAGTATTATTTGAGTTATATCAAGTATTATAGTATCCTTCTTGAGTTAATGTTAAATTCTTTTCCATATATTCAATACACAAATTTATAGTTATTTTAACTGATTACAATATTTTACTAATAGTTTAAATTTAGCAAATTATTCATTTTATTATTTGTATAAAATTAAATATTAGTACAAATATGCTCACTGACATAACAAAAATTAGCGTGAGAAACTATATTTCCCAGTTAAATGTATTTGTTACAAAATTATTTTTGTCTGAAACAATTAATAAATAGCTGAATGAACAAATTATATATTGTTAATATAATTCTAAAAGATAGTTGATGTATTTTTTGTTTAGATCATTTTTTGATGTTAAGATCGAGAAATGAGAAATTGCAATTACCATTTAGATGGTTGATTTGACTGTCCTTATATATTAAAGTTCACTATCTTTGATACTAAATCATTTATAAATATCAAAACCGTGAGAAATTATATTATAT
>JABFQC010000632.1:0-24935 GCA_022817085.1 Psilanteris sp. ZL-2020
GTATTGAAGTTATATGGTCTGATCTCATAAAATGTTGATTATTCGTAGTCATTTAAGGATGGAAACGAATTACTATATGTGTATTAGTTATTAAATTTATAAATAAATTTTATATTTTTTTATACGCAGACAGCGATAAAAATATTAAATAGGCGTGTCGTGGGGTATGAGTTCTGAATTCGACAAAATGTACACTGAAAAAAAAAAAATAATAATAAATAACAAAAGTAAATCATTAAAAAAAAAAAAAAAAAAAAAAAACAAAAAAAAAAACAAGAAAAAAAGTTGACAAACGCCGGTCTAAAATGTTGCAATATTTTGAGAAATCGCGTCTCGGCGCGAATCGTGATCGACGTGAAAATGTTAAAGATCATTGCGGCGAAAGGGGTGGGGGGTTCGCAGGGGAAATGGGTTTGTTATACTTGGCAGATCGCGTGAGAAACGACGAATAAAGGATCGCTGCCAATGAGCGCGTCTACCGGTGGCACCGGAACGCCCGCAAAACTCCAGCGACCCGAGCCACGGTCTGGCCGCGAGAGTTCACGGACGCGCGCTAATACTCTATGAAGATTGTCGTGTTTGTCTGGGCCAAATGCCGAGTCCGCCGCTCGCTCGCTCGCGTGCGCGCTCGTCGACATTTTCGTACAACAGTACCGCGTGTTTATTACTGGATGCCACGCTTGCGACGTCGGGTTTTCGCTTTCGAACAGGAAGATGTTCCGCGCGACCAAATTAGGGTGCTTTTAAATAAACGCAATTGTGGCAGGCAGCAACAACAAATCAAAAACTGCCGCTGACTGTTCCCATGAGTAGTTTTGCTTGCTAAAATAAACACAGTGACTACGTTATCCAAACCAGTGATCCGCGCGTCTCTGTTAGACCCATTTTCTTACGTAACGAAACGCGCGAAATCCCGCAAAGCTTATGGTTAATGAATGAATCGATACAGGAAATTTGAACGAATTCGTTATCGGAGAACCAAATTCAAACGAACGTTCGCAATGAATGCGAAACGATTTAATTAACTTCCCATTTAAGAACGCGGAAACGTGTTCGTGAAAACGTTATAATAATAACAACCAAATTCATCGCACGTGATAAACAACAATTTTTATATAAAGCGTGTATTGAATTCATTTATTATGACATTTTTGTAACTTAAATTTGTTTCACAACACTACAATGTCATATAATGTTTGATAACAAACGAAAAGCATGATTTCATTCGTTGAATTGTAAACATTGGCGTATAACCAAAAATGTACAAATTCGATTTACGCAAATATATATCGATCGTCGTCATTATTCATTTACAATAATGATATTATTATATTACACCGTGTTATTAAACTTCTGAAGATACTTATAATTTTAATCCCTATTATGTTTCCTCGAGTTGATCGAAGTTCGACAGACTGCGCGAATAGAATTCTCTTAACCGCGGAGTGAAAATAAAGAGTTCATCCATTGAATGAGTCATTCTTTCGAAACTTTTGTACAATTTCAAACGAACGCCGACTCGTTTAAAACGTGGATCAATAATGCCTCCCAACAAATTCGGCACTCGTTTGTTATAATATTCTTAAACAAGAATACAATAGTTATCAATAGTTATTTTTATTACTGACTATGTTTGCACAATAACATTGACGCAGAAATAATAAAATACTTGTCTTGCAGCAATAACAACCGTCATGGTCATTAACGATAATTAATATCAATCGACATTATCGATGTTACCTTTTTTTTCTTTATTTAAATCATCATTATCGAACACAAATGTCATCGTAACACGAATATTACTCGTATTCGTATATTACTTTGATCAAAAGTATGAATAAACTGATATCAGAAAATAATTCTGAAATCCGTCGAAGGCAAGTTATATACTTCGTAGCTATTTCAGTTTTTTCTTAAAACTAAATAAGGACTAGCAATTGACATTTCGCAGCTAAAATCACTTCCTCGTTGGAACACCAAAATATTAAGCCTTCGGAATGAATAATCCACGTCGTTGAATGTCTCAACAATATACACGGAAAATAAACGCTTATCGTTATATGTATATTGGTTCGACAATATATATATGTAAACCTACGAACTCAATACCACGCGGAATTAAATTTTGAGTCGCGTAAATAATTCCGACTGTATGTTCGATTTATATCCAGAACAGAACAGATTTGAAACGAAACCAAATCTTACCTCAGTTTGGCGGCGTATTCTTCTTCTATCGTGCATCGATCGCGAATGAAGTGGCCATACCTCTCCAAAAATTCTATCCCCTTTTGCGTATGCTGGGACAGATTTTCAAACTGATCCTGCAAACAAAATAAGCCGCGCATTAATTTTCGCATGCCTCTGACAAGCCGGGCGGGCCCGTCGAAACGACAAACATACAACAATAACAATGCATCGCGCGAGCAGAAAGCATTCGCGCGTTTCGAGATAAAAACTGATTTCGAATGATTAATTCGCGAGGTGTGTTTGGTTTCTCGCGTTTCCGATTGTTATGATAACAATTCATAAAAGCGCCAAGTGGAAACACGTACGCGCGCTTATAATTGTAATAAAATTCTTATCTCTCGTTTGGCGTCGATAAAACACGCGACTCGGGAATAAAGAAATAACGGGAGAAAGAAAGACGAAGCCTTGAAACGGACGCGCAAAACAAAGAAATGCCCGCGCGTTTTCGTGCAATATTGTCTTCGGTTGTTTTGCATGCGTACGCGGGATTTCTTTGTTATCAACGCTCGTCCGTGCGACTTTTCTTGTTTCGATCGAATAGTCACGATTCCGAAAAAAAAGGAGGACGAACGTGTCTAATTTCTGATTGTTGTTTTCGTTGGAAACCAAACGCCACCGCCTGCTTGATGCAATAATAAATATTCCATTCGTAAACATTGTTTCGCGGTGCAACACTGAGTCGACGGTCAACAAAGCGCGTGTGTATATATATAGTGTATAAAATTTGACAATGCGAATCTAAAGAAAAAACAAATAAATAATTAATTAAAGTTTGGTTTGAAAAGATATTTTGAACAACGAGATGTATATAGATTCTATTCTATTCTATACCCGCATGATAGACATATATATATATTCGAGATGTAAACAAACCAATGCGTTGTCCTTCAAAATACGTATTGTTGTATTATTATTTCTTACTTTGTTCGTGTTATAATTTTATTCTTTCTATTTATTACAAATATTGGAAATTTAAACCGCGCATCATCCACTCTCCTTTACGTGACTTTAAAATTGTAATAGCCTTTTTTTTGTTCATTCTCTCCCGCACATAACGCTCGGGAATTAAAATGCGCGCGTTGCTTTAATTAAGACTTTTGCGCGGGACCAAATGTTCTTTTGAAAAATTTATCGCAATGCGAGCAAACGAGCTTTACCAAGAATGTAATTGAACGTAGCCACTTACGTACATATTATATACCCGATCTATGAACTTTATGCCGCGTGAGTTTCGTGCCGGCACATTGTGCTTTTATGCATAAAATATGCAGTCGGTTTGATGAGAATTTCACACTCGAACGTTGCACGGACGATTTTAAGCGACGTATTCGAAAGTAAGAAAAAGTAGCGGCTTATCTGCATATAGGAGAACACCGCGTTTCACGTGAGATAACGCGCGCCGCAACCCGGCCACTTTTGTCACAACCAGGATTTCTCCCTAATATGATTTATAATTGCTGATAATTTACAATCTAAATGATAATTTTGTTCTGCTTGACTCGTTGTTCCAATGAAATAAGGTGCGAATAAAAGCAGCCATCGCTTCCTGAGATTGTGGCGTGTTTTAAGCGGAAGTAGGCAATGCACCGATATACTGAATCGCGTTATCTTATACACGGTGCCCGACTGTCACACTAATCCATTTTCAAAATTTCAAAATCGCCTTTTTGCTTCGGACAGAGAAGTCGGATTTTGTCAATTAAAAAATCGTTGATTCGAAATCGACCGGTCACTCGGTTTCTTAATTTCAGATATTATAAATATAAACATACAATAAATTATATATACAAATGTAAAATAAACATTAAATAGTCTCCAAACATTTTTCCAAAAGCAGTTTTACTAATACATTTATTCGTATATTTATTTATTCGCGTATTTGTTTTTTCTACACAACTCGAGAACGACTTTAAATCAAATTAAAGCCTAACGAATTTTGGAACGCACACACACATATACATATTTATTGATGTATAAATTTAATGAAGTAAAACAGCTTATCAATTTAACGTCCGATATTCCTCATCGCCTTATCGTTAAGTAATACTTTGTGTTATTCGATTTACATTTTCACTTGTTCTAAATATTTTTCTTACGCCAAGCAGAAATAGCGAGACAACCCGTTGCAACAGGTTTACGCGATGTTTTCTATCGATAAAGTAGCCGCGTTCGAAGCGCGACACCCGGTACATATAGGCGGATGGTATATATGTCGTCACGGATCTCTAGCCTCGATCGCGATCAAGTGTCTCGCGTGCGAAAGCAAATCGCGTTAATTCAGCCCTGATAAACGGGAAGCCTTTCTCATATTCCCACATATCCCATTTTGTGCTTTACTTCTGTCCGTTTGAACGCCGCTTCCTGGCGTTTTCGACCGATGCCGCGGTCTTCATAGAATGGCGCGATTGTAATGAAAACACGTTCGTTTCTACAACGCGGCGAAAAGTTACGCACACGTTTATATCCGCGTACACGAACTTGCCCGCGTTAATACATTTTTTTTAATTAACAGATCTTATCTTACGCGTATTACGGGAAATAAATGGAAATGCAGCCAGTGTAACAACGCGATTCATGAAATTGTCCATGTATGTCCGCGCGTGATAACAAACGGCTTAAACTTTACTGCAAACAGATTCGCTATTCTTCAAGTTCAGAATCAGAATATATCATTTCCATATTTTCATTTCCCAACGTGAATTTGCGCTGTAAATACAAATATTTTCAATGCAAACATTTTAATGTGTCTTATCGGAAATTCAACACTGTTTTGATTGGCAATCATGCAAGTATCTCGAAAGACAACACAATATTAAAATGTTTTATTAAACCATTCATAATTTCATTAACCTTACTATCAGAAACATCTCAATAAACTGAGATTACAAAATAAACATTACTTTGTTGGAAAGACGACTCTTTGCATTTGACCTTACTTGTTTACAGAACTATATCCACATATAAAGTCGTTCCAATTTCTACCCCGTTATTAATCTCGGTACTCGTTATTACTGTAGTTTACGACAGAGTATCACGCTTCGAATAAAATAGAATTATACTGAGTTTTTATTTTTCCTATTTATATATTATTAACGTGATGTCGTGAATCGCCCGCAAATAGTTTAACTCTGGGCCGTTAACGGCACACGAAAAATGACAATAAAAATAAATTCAGACCCTACAATTCTGTTAACTTCTGAATAACAAAATGTAATATATATATATATATATATATATACGATCTATACCGTGACAGGTATCTTTGCACGGACTTTGCTCTCCATGCGCAATTATCGTCTTGAAAGAACCGCGCGTGTACTTAGAATTCCGTTTTTCCAAGTGCTCGCTCGTCGTTGTCGAACAAACGACGACATTGCGTATTTAGGTGGAGGGACGGGAGGGAGGGGGAGAAGCGAAAAAACTGAATTACGGTTGCCCGCGTACGAATCTACGCGGCGCGGTTATCTCCATCTTATCGGCGAGGCGCGCAGCGGAAAAACCTTATCTCGGCACAATGGAGAATTTTGCAATTTTGCTTCGCCTTTGAAAAACAGCGTCCCGATCACTTAGCGGTCCGACGCGAAAAGTGAAACCCGCCCGCCGAGAGTTAACGTAAAACGGAAAGCAAGGCGCGACTCATCTGACCGTTCGATTGGCGCGTTTCGTCATTGCGCGGGAAATTTATAAGGTCGACCGCTTTATTCGCGATTATCATTCAGCCGCTGTAAATTACCGGATAATGAGAGTCGCATGCAAATAACGCCTGACGAACTTTTACTTTCGCGCTTGACGAGCTCGTTTTGCGCGCGGCGCTCGCTACGACTTGCACGCTCCGCGGATTTATTATGTTTTATAACATTCCGAAATGCGCATTGTGAAACGCCCCGCGTTACGCGCACTCGCAAAACTCGTGTTTACGCGTATAATTAGCTACCGTAAGTTTTATTTGATGAAACATTTATGCTTTATGCGCGCGTAACAAAATTTACATAACGCGTCGACTTTGAGTTTTCGATTCGAGTGGCGAATTTGAAACGCCGCGTGGAGTAACAATATTTCGGTTGTTCTACAACTCAAAACGAAAACTGCTTTCTTCGCGAGCAACAAGTGAGGAGAATCGCAGATTAACGTGGATAGGCTTCGACACTCGAAGGTGCTGCCACCTGGCAAGGCAAACGCTGCCTCTTGCACTGAGAAAAATGAGTTTTTGTGATATACGTTTGTAACAATAATATAGCATCAAGTATTATTATTATTATGCGGGTAAATAAAGTATATGTTTTGTTAACGGCTCAAAAATTCGCGGAATAATAAAAAAGGACGCAACGAGTATATATAAACTCCTAGAAAAATAAAGAAAAACAAAGCAAACGGTGTTTACTATAATTTCGATATTTAATTCGTGTGTTTACACTTGTATCTTTGTCCTCCTTTGCCTCGCGACACCAAAACATTAAAATATCGATTCGAAAGTCTTATTTTCGATCGCATGCAAATATAGAAATACTTTTTGTAAAACAATAATAATGCTTGTTTTATTTCCGAGATTGCGAAGCGATGCAAATCGTATACGGCCGGTCTCAGTGTGAAATAAAAGAACAGCCGTCTCTCGTCGATACTCGGACTATAAAAATTTTTTTCTCATCGAGTAAATAGGTTTTTTTTCGGCTTTAAACGCTTTCGCGTCGCGATTGCCAACGGCACGGCGACAAAGTTAACTTTTACGCGCGCAATTACCTGCGTTTCGCGGCCGTAAAACGTTTGCGGCCTTCGCCGGATTATTATCAGAGTCAAACTGCGAAATCCGCGAAAGAAAGCGGCGCGTAAAGTTTTGCGTCGGCGAAATTCGCGCCACGACGGGGTGCGCGCACGCGCGCAGCCGAGGCGAATAAATAGACGCAGCGACACGCGTTGCGACCGGCCAAAGACACTCGGCGAAGCGAGTCCTCGACTAGGAATGCGAAGCTTTATCGTTCAAGGACGACTGTCGCGCAACTTTTACCATACGCGCGCGAAAGGACAAACGTCGGGATTGGTAGATTGCCTCGGGACGGGCGCGCGCACGCGTTGACGCGTTCCGAAAAAATGCGCCCGTCCTTTAACGGGAACGAAAAAGCGTCGTCCAGGTCGGTTTCGCGGTCGGGCGGCAAAACGAACGGCCGAGTTTGTCGACCGGCGATCGGGGCTTTTGACGCACCGCGAACTCGGCCGGTTGACGTAATTCGGGGTAGAATCGATCGTGCTCCGCCGCGGTTTATATCAAATCAAGCGAAGCCCCGCAATCGCGGCGAACGGGTCGCGCGCTCGTTCCGAATCGGTTGCGCGCGTCGTGCGTCGACGGAATTGATTGTCGCGCGGGAACGCGCGTTTTTGAAATCGCGAATACTCGAGTCACGGGAAGAAAGTGCAAAACTTTCTAACGTCGGTTAAACCCGACGGTACGATTTCGCGTGATTTAAACGGGCGTGCGATAAAGTGGGTCTCCTTTATGGAGGGGGGGGGGGTTTAATTAAGTATTTTGGAACGCGCCTTTTGAGTCTAAAATTGATTGCCTGTCGAGAAACCGATACTCATACTGAAAACTAAGAAAAAAACCAACAAACGTCCGAATTTCCGTACACCCACGCGATCGTTAATAAGCGCACACTTGTACGGAAACGCGCGAGCGAATTAATGGAATGAATCGAATCGATTTGTTAAAGTGAAATGTCAGTCCTACTTTACCAACAGTGAAAAGCTGTACGGTTGATTTTGTAAGTAGCCTGCGCACGCGGCGCGGTTTCTGAATAAAAGGTCTCTTGTGTAATAACGTAACACTACGTAAATTACCTTAACGACGGTTGAATTTAATCAAAGCCGTGTCACTCCGCCCGTACGCGATATTCCACGAATGCACGTACGTGTGTCATAACCGTTCCTCAAATATGCAACAAAAATTGCACCCAATCACAATATTCGAACGCGAGCGAAGACCGTCCAATGCCTGATTTGGAAAATCAATACTTTTCTCCTAATGCGAGCAGATCGAGTGGCGTGAGAAAACGGAATGACAAACCGAACGAATGAGTCAGAGCGTGCGCGCGCGCGTCCTTCAAAAGGAGCGTCGTGCACTTGTTCCGGTGAGCGCACGGATCGCGCTCAATGAGCTTCGGGGAACCCGAATTCGTAACCCTATTTGGCCGGTATTGCGGTGCACCTGGCATCTCGATATTGCACACTGTTAATGCGACACTTAACGCTCCTTTAGCATGCGAGCGGGCACTCGTCATATGCATATAAATGGTACCAGCCGCGAGAGTACAGGTTGCATTGTCTGGCTAGCCCGTTGCCGTCAATGACAACGTCACGCTCCATTCGGATAATGTCCCGAAAAGGTTAGGGTTCGTCCATCCTTGCTGCAACACAAAACCCGATCCGGTTGAATCGGATAATCGACGATTCAATGATCTGCGGTAATCTAAGCAAATTTAACGATCAAAATTCAGCTTTCTTTGGTCTTTGCGTGGAACGTCGTTAAGTGGATATATATATATATACATACATACGTAAGACCGTAATTTGTTTGCAAGTCGGTTTATGACCGGCGGTAAGCGAACGAAGAAAAATGAATTATTAAATACAGAGCGTGCGCCGCGTGCGGGACAAAAAAACTGCTGTATCTTAGATGGTTTAATCAATTTTCATACGTTTCGTCGGAGTTCTTATTTAGAAGAGGAAGCTTATTTGTAAAGCAAATTGGCTTTCCTTACACGAACCTGGTAAACGTATAGACGAAAATACTTTCATTTTCTACTTTCTTGCCCTAGGAAGGAAAGCGTTCACTTTTGACCCGCATTCGTGACACAAGGGATGGGATTTTTCTTCTTTTTTTTTGAATGCGGAATTACGTGCCGTTTTTAATAACACATTGAAAGGATCCTTATCTCGACGAAGTTGGGGATTTGTTTGGTATTAAATTATGTTTAACGATAGTATATATACATACACACACACACACACGCAAATGTGATGAGCCTCACAGGATTGACGCGATTCAACAAGCAACAATTCGTTCAAACTACGTCCGAGCGACATTCGTAATTCGAACAATTGCAAAATGAATGAAAGTTATCGTTCTGTGCCAGCCACTCGGTCATTTACCTTTATAATATAATAATCTATTACAACGTAGGAAGTCAGACTGCGCGGGATATATATCGAATGATGAGACAGATAGTTAGACGCTGGCGAATGCATTCGCGCGTCGACGTGTATACTTTGGCGAAACTTTTTTTATGTCTTGTTTATGTACGTGACACACAAAGATAAAGATCAATCGCGGATGCATATACAGAGCGCGTCAAACAGATGCGAGAGCGCCGACGAAAGAAGCTCGGCATTCATTTGGCTTTGCGCGAGATTTAAACTGTCGGATTTTCGATCGATCAATTTTATATAGTTTTTTGATATATAGTTTTAACGCAATAACGACTTCCGCCGAAAAAGTAACGTTGAACCCGCGGAGGTGTTCGACCTTTCATGGACCGACCTCGCCGGAGTGGTTACGATCCGCGGCTTTGTCTGGCTACGCGGAATGATTGAAAGGAAAAAAGAAAAATGGCGCGATTTTTGACGAAGAAACACCGCGGTCGCGGAAAAGTTGAATGAGCCGCGGCGTACGTATATATAAAAAGGCCTTCAAAAGCCGTATTGTCAATGCCGTAGACAAAACGGTACGTGCGATCGCGCTCGCGTTCTGAAATGCAGGGATCGATAAGGAGGAGGGTAAGCACCCCCAACTCAATTACATGACTCATAACGCTCGCCTGGAACTTTGTACCAGAAAACCTATTCCCATTGAGTCAACGTTTTCTTCGGTCACACGAAAACCGCATCCCAGACGCGAGCTGCAGACATTTTGTTCATCAAGTGTCTCTGCCACTTGATAAGTGCGGGTCAAAATGTTTTTGTTTATATATATATGTAACGCATATGCGCGTGCAAAGAGAAATCATAAGGAATACAAAATTCGATTGTTTTATTATGATAATTTTATTTACATGTTATTTGGTTTTGTGCTTTTATTAATATAATTTGTACAATGAATAATTTTTTGTTAAATAAATAAAGAAGTGTAAACATGACTTTCGAAGTTAATTTTTGCACAAATTTCGGAAAGATTTTGTAATCCACTTAAAATGGCTTCAAATTCTGTCTGACACTTTTAAGTTGATCGTCGACACAACGATTTTTCGACAACATTTTTTTGACAAAATAGTTCACCTCGTTTTGCCTCCCACCGCAGTGCCATCTATGACACACGGACTATCACCACCTGCCAGTGGTTGGAATTAGGGTGAACGAAATTCGTCATGAAATGCGTATTTCATTGCAATAAGCTTTTGTTTCTATATATTTCAGGATATATACACTTGTTTGATGTTTAGAAAACGCTGAAAAAAACAGCCGATATAATGAAAACGTATACAAATACATTCGTTTTGATTATAAATTTTAATCACACACTAATAATAATAACAAACTAAAATTCGTTTTTTAATGATTAAACACGCAGCCGGGCTCTCCGCGACGTTTCCGCGGAGGAAACGAAAAAAAAATGATTTCAATGCGCGAAAATCGTCTGATTGTTGCTGCGGATGGCAAAATAATTCATATTTCACGTAAGATATAATATTACACGCGGTTAAACTGGCAGCGTTGGTTTTCTCGGCGTAACGCTCGGTCGTCATTAGGCCACGAAGCATGCGTTTTGCTTCGCAGTGAAAAGGCGCGCATGATATAAAGCAAACATCTCAGACATTGTCGGTTGCACCATAATTGGCATTCTGTTCTTTTTTCTATTATTATTCTTATTGTGCTCGTTCTTATTACTCCATTCTAATTTCGATGCTATGTAACCTACTCCTGAAGAGTCATACCTACTTTAGACCTTTAAATAAAATGTAACTACATTTATGTCAAACGCAATATAACATAGTTACAGTTACGGGGCGGAGCTTTTCATTTTCCATGGTGTTTTTCATTCGCTAATTGCAACGGTGTTGTATATCCGGCGGGGTACCGGCAATACTTTTATTCCGAGCATAATGAACTTCGTAACAAAGTTTAAATACCAGTTTTATAACTGACCTCTGACTTGTAAAATTGTTGAATTTAAAGTTACATTACTATATTTCGCACCAAGTATTGTTCAACTTGTTATACTGTTTGTACATTTGTTAGGATGTTTATACTTTTTAATTTACTAAAGAGTTGAAAAATCTATTTATTTATAGTATTTTTTAATTTGAATTCGAATTAATCGCGTTTCAATAGAAAACGTTATAATTTCAGTAACCGACTCAATTCCACAAGTGGATTACAATTTTACGACCAACTTTACTCAAACGAATTTAACACTTTTAAAAGACTGCTTTAAATCCGGAGCCGAGAAAAAATTGTCCCCAAGATGATTATAAGCTTTCATATGAAATACTGTAGGAAATTGAATTGTATTAGGCGGAAAAGTTGTAACAAAAGCGTGTCGTGTCTTAAAAAAATACAAGATTATCGGATTTGAATATTTTTGACGCCAATTAAGAAAGGTCACAGAGAAAAACCACATAAGAAATTTATGTATATATTTACGTATTCAATTCATCTATTATACATTTGGTAGGAACATAAATCCACTATTTAAAATATACACACTAAATCCCCGACAAAACCATAATTAATTGCATAATTTCTCGATTAATAGCTTCCCAGTAAAACCAAGTATCCGTCCATTTCAATTATTCAAACTTACTAAACTGCTTAAAGCAAATTGCAGTTTTCCAGTTACAATCTAAAAGACGGTCAATTACGCGTTCGCGAAGCGCGATTTCATGAAACGCCAACAGAAATAAGCCGACGACACAATACGCTTTAATCAGCTAAATCTACATATTCCGCGGTCCGCGAATCGGCACGAGTCGTGCGCATTAAGCCATTTTAATTATCGCGTCTGAGGCGACAATGCTGACGCCGCTTGTGAGATAATTTCTAAATTTATGCAAACACGACACTCGATCCGGCTTTAATATTTTCTCCATGCACGCGTCAGAGTGCTAGCGCCGTAACGGGGCGTCTCCGTTCGCGCGTACGTGCATGCGTGCGCGTATCCGCCAACTTTCTCGATTGTCATATTTCTCAGCCTAGAATCGCGTGTCCCTTTTTTATGACGCAAAGATGTATCAAGGTTGCCGACTGCATATCCCAGGCCTACCAACCCGTCCGGCGCGCTCGCCCGACTCGCGACGACGTGATTTACATCGCTCCGATCGCAGCCCATCCGCGCGGTTTTATTTTCGCCGACTAATTATGATTTAAAGGCTTGACCGCGATCGGCACGGCCCGCAATAAACCCGACGTCGAGCGCGACGCTCAGACGACCACGAAAACTAACTGTACGGAACATCGGTACATCGGCCGATTACGATCAAATTAACGACGCGTCAAAGTGCGCCAACGAAGCTGACAGCCGATAAATGGCTGATTAATTATTCGATCGGAAGTCGTCGGAAAAAACCGCGCTGGAAAACGAGGAAAACAAACCCGGGTGCAACGAACGTCCTCTAACGGCAGTTGCCGGCATTTCTGCCCGTTTCCCCGCGCGGCCGGATTTACGGCGAAAAATAAGCAGCGGCGAGTAGAGGAGAGACCGAGAGATAGAGCGAGAAAAAAGGCCGAACCGTCACCAGGAAATCGGCAATCCGGCGCACTCGGAGCCAGTGGAGCGTGCGCCGACTCGCGAGAATAAACGAGATCGGGAAGTGAGACGGCTCGGCGGATTGTAACGCGTTGTCGAACTGCGTTTCTTTCCGCGTCCGCGAGGAGCGCGCGCGCGCGCCTATATCCGAATCCGAGAGCAGCCGCGACCCTGCCCTTGCCACGCCTTGCCGGCAATTGCTATCTGCATTCCCTTCGCGCGTCACGATGCCGCTACTGCGTTCCAATTCCCGTGCGTTATTCCTTCGGCGGCGCAGCGCGCGCGTGAACCGCATACTCCGGTCGGAACGCGCGGCGACCAGGCCCGGGTTGCCGCGTCGATTTATCGCCCATTAAAACGCCCGATTCCCGCAATTATGCTCGCGCGCGCGATATCGTTTTCTGAAACGACGCCGGCCGTTTCCCGAGGACGTCGCAACAAGCGCGCCGTAAATTCGCCCGTCGCGTGCAAGCGCGCGCGAGGCTTTGAACGCGTACTTTTATACGCAACTCTCGCGAGCTTCGTTTCGAGTTTATACGCGCGCTTATATAACGAACCGCGCGCGTGCGATCCGCGGCGCTTCGAATTCAACGCCGGCCGATTTTCGAGGCTTCGTTGCGCGCCGAACTTGATTTATTGAGCGCGCGCACGGGGAACGCGTGCGCCGTAATTGAAAGCGCTTTTGATTTGAAATTTTTTTTTTCCCACGAAACAAACCGGTATTCGAACGCGTTATTCACCGGACTCGGGACGCGTTGACGTGTCTGGCTTTTCCATTTAAACGCTCTCGAAATCCGTGTAATGATCGTCAGATCGGGACGATAAGTCGCCCGTGGGATGCGTTTTGTCGTTATTATTATCATTCGGTGCCTTTTCGTGACGGCGTTTATGGAGCGAGCGCGCGTCAAGCAAAAACACGACGTAGCAACAACGTTTGTTAGCGCGCCTGGTGTACAGGTGCAATGACGTTACTGTCCTCATTATATCGCCGCGGAAAAGAACCCTTCACTCTTGCAGCGCGCGTCGCCGGTCGGCTCACCGCGTGCCTTCCGCGCAAAATAAAGGTGACTTCCTCTTGATCTACCACAGACATTCAGTCACCCATTTTGACGCTCGCGTGCCCGACCGTTTCATTGGCTGGCAATTCCTGCTGGAGTTATAACACGATGACGCGTATGCATTGACTGTTCAAGATCAGAGATAGATAGTACGATACTCGTACATCTATAAGTACACGCGTATATATGCACACACATATATATATATATAAATATACATAATAGAAATATTACTCGTACCATACCGACGCGCATTTTATGCAACAAACCAAACACACATTTAAGACCATAAATCTCTATGACCTTTCTTTTCGGAAAATCATACTCACGCATCTCATATATGTATATTACTAATAATATAACTACACAATCGTAACTCGAAACAAACGAGATTTAACATTCCATAACAAGCCTCGTTCATATCAATAGGCGCGTCTTGAATTATTACGACGCCCGAGCAACCAGTTTGTTCGTCGTCTTGCAGTCGCGTAAATCAAAAATTAAGATAGTCTGACGCCATTGGGAAGTTGCATTTCCGTTTCTGAGAAACCACCGTCGTTCGAATATTTTTCGTTTCGTTATTTCCAAGGTTTCGGTTTACGCGCGCAACTCGAATTCCAACGTGCACGCGCGTACAGGTATGCACGGCGGATCCAGAAACAACTCTCTGTTAGCTCGTCGGTAACGATATTTTATTCGCAAGACAGGCTTTACGTTCGCTTTGCACCAAAACTAGGCACCCAAGTGAGCACGCGCTTTTTGTCGCGCCGATCAAAGCGGCTACCATTTTATCGCGTTCATTCGGTGGACGAGCACGCCGCGCGCACGCCATTAGACGAATCGGTGCGTTCAACGGAGCAACGTCAATGGGTTTGCCATACCGTCGGTGCTACGCGACACCACACCAAAAGGCATTGACCCAGATAATGAATGGATCTGCAAACTCGGAATCCGGCATTCAATCGCGCGCAATTATTGCAATCGCAATTGCACTTTTCAAGCGCGCGGTCTAAACCGCGCCGCGGACGATAAATCTATTTATAGCGATGCGTTCAACAGCCTTTCATTTTATGAATGAGTGGAATAACGACGAAATGACGTTCGCGTGAAATCATCGGCACGTTTGCCTGCGTCGCGAGAGTTCCGATTTCGGTTTCTTGCGCTTTGCGTCGAATGACAGCGTGATATAGTGCTGAGGTAGTTCGCTATCATTAATACAACAAGACGGGTTACGTTCGACAAAAGTGTTTAACATGTTAAACGTCGTCGTTTCGAGACGAGGGGAGAAATGGTTTAAAAAAAAATGCCGCGCACTTTCTCCGTATTCAACCCGTGCGGTGCATTTTAACATTCGTGTAATGTCTTCGACCCCCCCCCCCTCATATCTCCGAATCGGTTGCGCAACGTATTATAATTTTAAATGAAAATCACTTACGCACGGAGAAAAATAATAATAAAGAAGTTGCAATGTTTCGTTAAGAAAGGTTTGTTTTGTCAACAAACCGAATACTGTAAGGTCACGTTATAAACATGTAAACGTAAAGAACATTCGTCTCTAAAAAAACAAAATATTTACTATTTGAATACTAATTTCATTCGAAACATTTTCCTAACGACCCTTGACTCTTTAACGTGTTTTTAATCATTATATATTGTCCAGCGATTTTACGTTTGATGCGCGTGAGTTGGTTTTACCAAAAGTATATTCCGTGATATTTTCGACAAACAAGCGCAATCTTTTCTTACGGTGGAATACGTTTTCAGGTTCTTGCTCGGCGCTGCTGAATGAATAACATTAATTAGACGGAGCAATTAAGCGTATACAGTATGCAGTTGCTCGGTCGTTGCAAATAACATACAATAGCTTGCCGATGAAATTGCCTCGACGTTGTCACGGGAGTAATTTAAAATAGGGTAATAGGTATTTAATGCGATGTTATTTCATCGTCACGATAATGATCATTAATGATAGTAATCCGAAGAACCAAGTTGGCTCGTCAATCGCTTTGGAATCGGGTTTCTTGAGTTGCTCGAGTGTAATGGGTTTGATTGAAAACAAAAAGTAAAGCGTAATTATTTAATCTCTGCATTCTATGTGCCGAGTATTTCTCATATTTGCTGTTATCATAAATGATTTTAAAAACAAAACCATCGCAAGATTGAAATGTAAGTGCCGCGAAATGTAAACACGCTTCCAATGGAAATATGTTTCATAGCATAATTTATGAAAACAAAATGACAATCATAATAACAAATAAATAAAGACAAAAAAGAAAACAAATTGTATATTTTGTCCGAAAGTACTTGATTAGTCATACGTAGTTAAACACGAATCTGACTCAGGTCCTTCATTAAGATGAATCGTGGAAAAACTTTGGATCAGATATGCCAGTTGATAAGACCGATATTGCTATCGTAAACGTAACAAAAGTATTGATAAAGCGTCCGATTTTGATTGAAGGCAAATATAAACTGGTGACGATTGGCAAACATTTCCGCTCGGATGGTCGCTTCTGTAAACACCATTTCTGCATTTAAACGCTTTAAATATTCAACTTGAATGTACGATTTCTATGACAACATTACATGATATTGCCAATAGAGTAGATAAGATACTCGGTGTCGGGAAACGAGAACCCGCATAATCGAATCAGAAAATGCACACGCAGCGCAAAAAAGTTTTAGCAAAGGTCTCAACCGAATTGTTTATTTCTTTTGCTTTGTTGTCATTTTTTAACTTTGCATTGTTATTGATAGGGCATTCGGTATAGTAAACAAACCGGCGATAATATCAATGTAAACAAAGACGGAAAAAAACATCGTCCGTTCATCAATATTGCATAAAATTAAAAATTGTTCGATATTATTTTTTCCGGATACACGTATCAACGACTTTATAATAATACGAGTTTGCGCAACATTTGCCGAACGTGGGAGTGATCGCCCCGCGCAATTAGAAGCAATTAATCGCGTTGCATAACGTCGTAACGAATTTGCATTAAAATTCACCTGTTTCTGATGAAAGAGGTTAGAATTCGTAACAGAAAATCGTGCAGGAATGATCGAGACTTGGACAGTTTCTTTTTATCCCTTTAATTTAATTAATAATCAAGCAAACGCGTAACTTCGGGGTTGCAAAAGAAATGCCATACTAATTCAAAGGTTTTACTTCTTTTACAACGAACCATTAACACTCAATTCAGGGCGTTGAAAACATAATCTCCCATTATTTTGATGCGAAGGGCTCAAAACTCGTAGTCATTCTTGCTACAAACCGCGGTCAACTTGACCACGTAAAAGGGACGGAAACGAATGTTTAAATACAAACCCTCGCTTATTTCGTTTCGTCATGATGTATTCAATACTGTTATTTGTTTATCGATTTGAAGTTGAATTTGACTCCGGGATTAATTCAGGCACAAAAATCGATTACCTCGCGCTGGGGTTTTACGCGTGTGATTTAGTTCGTTGCGTTTTCCTTAGTGACATACGAGATACGTATTTTTGAACTTGAGTCAACAAACGGATAAAACTATCAGAATCGTGAGTAAGTGCCAACGACCTTTGGCATGATTTGACAGTGTGAATGCGTGAATTGAGACTGACATTTCATCATTCATTCACGACGAATTGAATGAGCCATTACACCAGTGTGATTCATTCAATTTCAAAATATGCTTTAGGTAGCGCGCGTTTCACGTATCTTTGGTTGTTCGATATTTAAGGTAGACGTAGAAAATGAGATGATATACTTTCTGACGTCAGCATCTAATATATATATATATAATCTCGGTTTGTAAATCTACTTTAAGTATCGAATAACCAAAGTTACATGAATATGCATATACATATATATATATAGGCCAACAAGAAATTTAAAAAGCGTGCAATGCACCCGCAGTTGGACTTAAATTGTGTTTATTTATCATTCGAGGATGTAGGACTGATATGACAGTCGTGTGGGTTTGTATCCGTGAAACCTTAAATTGGTGATTCATTAAAAATATAAAACTAAAATAAAATCTAATAAACAGCGACAATAAAAGCACAGTGAATAATGCAATATTAATTTTATCATACGCGATCGTTCAGTTCAGTTTGGCGAGGAAATTAAGTGACTGAAATATAATTATATTGTCGTATAATAACATTTTTTGAAATGAAACCAAATGACAATTCGTTTGTGAAATTGCAGTAATTTGTACAAATGTTAGTTATTCGAGGAACATTATTGTTTTCATTATATCTTTCAGCGGTTTCATACGAGCGAGACATAACACTTCCTGCGACTTTATTAACGTTTCGGTATTGAAAATAAAAATGTCCCGCTGAAAGTCGAAAAACCGTGGCATAACGGATTTATAACATCACTTCGTTATAATCATTATTTCTTAGTTCACAATGCCAGAAAATTACATTTACTGTGCGTTTAATTATGGTTGGAATGGTGGGGGCGTCGATCAAATTACTTTTTTAATTAAGCAAATTGTTCTGATATCGACTCACTGGCTCGTAAATTCAAACGAATAATAAATATAATGTAAAACATTTGATTCGCAAAAATAAGGTCGCAAATTGTTTGTTAAACAAATGATTACTATATTTGGATTGCTTTAAATTACGAAGAAATGCATGTTTTGACACGAAATAAAGCTTAACAAAATAAAATAAAATAAAACACAAAACGTAAACACGCGAAATAAATAAATAATGTGGCGACGAGTTGTTTTATTATGGTTTTAATATCCTTTTTTAATGCGTTCGAAATTTGTTTATTACGTCTTTAGTGAAAACAATATTTTATAACCCACGTCGTGTAATGAAATGCTGTAATTTACTACCTCCAATGCCGTGGATGATGTTGCTATGCAAAACAAAATAAGATCGTTTACATGAAACGTTCCTGCATAACGTTGATTGTTGCGATTTCCGTGAGGAATTCGTGTTAAAGAGTTTGTTGCTGGAGTTCACCTATTCGGGATGTTAATGTTGTTGTTAACAATAACAATAACTCGAAGATGCTTTCAGCACCAGGAAGAAAAGCAACGGAGAATTCGTGCGTTCCCGAATACTTTCTCCGTCGTTTATTTTACTCTCGAGAATTAATGCTGGAGACACGTCACTTTCTATCGATGCGTGATAAAAAAAAGTGAGGGAATGGAGAGAAAAAAAAATCTGAATCGCGCAATAACAGTCAATTATCGATGGTGCTTGCCTAGGATCCTCAAGACGTCACGATGCCGATTTCATTCCGACCATTTAAGCATTCCAATCACATGTCTCAGATACGTAGCGCATTTTTTATCGCTTTACAACAGTTATGTGAATTTTCGCAACAAACGTCTTTCCAGTCATCGCATTTACGTGACTGCATTGAACTGTAATAACTTCGATAAATAATTATTATATAATTTTTATTGTTACGACTTTTGAACGTGTTAAAGTGCTGCGGTAACCATGTTTACCAAAGTTCATGATTTGTTTTCAAAATAGCAAATCGGAGGACAAATTTGCACATAAATTGTTGTACGCTTTTATTATTTACGTTGATGACCTTCAAATATGTTGACTGAAAGATGGAAATTGTTTTTAATTTTGATGGTTTAATATATATTTTTTTTATTATTATTATTATTACAAATGCCTTTATTTTATTTGTAATCAAATTCCTTAATATTAAAAACCGTTAATACTGTAACTTCTAGAATTTACGACGAACACTGTAATAACTTTTATTTAGAAACACATCTTGATACAATATTTTTCCATGCAATAACACGGAAAAATGAAACAGAGCTATGTTTGAGGAGGATTTTATGAATCTGATATCAGCGTCAACTATTTCTTATTCTTATCGTTATAGCTCGTTCTCATTTCTTTTCCTTCCATCTTGTTAAAGCTTATAGGGCGTGCTCGACTTAACTTACTATCTGCAAGTAATACCTTGTAACCAATCAATAATATCTAATCGGTGCGTTTTTCCGTTTTCTTGTCAACTCGTAAAAAGCAAATAACGATTTCAAATTAAAACGTAACGACAATTATGCTCCGAATGGCTGCATCCTATTTGCATCTGCATTTTAATTGCTCGTTAATTTGTTGTTATGCACACGTCGAGGATGCAGGGGGAAGCGCTGGGTCCGCTATCTAAATTTCAGTTTAATCATTCGGATTAAAATATACATAGATAATTTGAATTAAAATAATTACAACTATTACCTTTAATTAAATCGTAGTATGCAGCTTTACAGGAAATATTTGACCCTGACGCATAAATAAAATAAATAACGCGGCTTCCAACTCCGTACTATGTTTACAAACATCGTATAATTCCAGCTAAATTTAAACGACTCCCAGTACAACAATCAACTGTTTGCGTTACAAAATTTAATTCGTCATTCTCTATAAAGAATTTGCATTGAATATTTTCCAAAAACCAGACATAAACTCTTTTCTACCTTCACTTATCTTACATCTCGTTTTTTACAATTGAATCAGTATCCAACAACCACGAGTGGCGTTCCAGAACACCTGTTTGCTTTTCCGTGATGTAAAATTCATAAGTCGCGTGAAAAAGTTTTCAATCCGAATACAACCATTCCCCGTCTAATCCAGATTGAAATGAACTTATCGACTGAAACCGGTTCGAAGTTCATTGTTATCGATCCGAGATTGATTGATTTCGCTGACCACCCAATATCGCCTTTTTCACTTTTTTTTTTCTAATCGCATTTCGTTCTCGCTCGAAGCCAACCGTTCGAGCTATCTGAAACATCTCTCGCCGGCTCTCCGCAGTAAACTTTTGCCCCTAATTGCACGGCCCGCCGTTTAGGCATGGAAATATATCGGCTTTCGGCCGAACACGCGAGCCGTCGTTCGCCTAAACAACGCTCGACTTTAACGTTCGCAAAAATTCGGCTCGAAGTGGCTAAAATTCGAGCGCTTCGCTCGAATCCCGTCGTCTTCCGTAATCGGCGCGCGCAAGTACCGTGCACTCGATATTCACGATCGCTCGCGAAATCGTCGTCGCGCATCACATACGACGCAACGCCGCGGCGAATCAAACGTTCCGTCGGCCGTTTTCCGCGTTGCATCGCGCAAATTCCTCGACGGTGGTCGAATGTTCCGCACGCGGGGCAGGGAGAGGGGGTGTCGCAACGCGGCATCCACGTGTACACGCATCAACGACGCCAATAATAATGTTATAACCGGTCGGTCATTTTTGCGCGGCGCTTGCGCTGTAGCGCCCGGCCCACGGATGCGTATCGCGCCGCGAATTATTATATCCCGGTTCGCGCGGATCGGCGTGCCTTTCATCGCGCGCTTTCTTATTATCTCCGCTTGTACCGACCCAAGGGCCGCTCGGCTCTTTTCGGCACGCTCACGAAAAGCGACCGAAACCATACGTACGCGCATGCGTACTTGTGATAATAGTTGTGGCAAGAATGATGTTAACAAGCAAAAGGTTTGACACGCAATTTGAGGCGTTATCTAATTGTTTCGATAATATTTGCGGTTAAGAAGTAAAAATTCAATTGCCAAATATCGTCTTAAGAATATATATCCGTATATATGGGTCCATATTAAGATTCGAGAAAGACAGATTTTTCACCCTGCAAATATATATCTGTAGTTATAATAAACATAAATAAATTTTCGCAGGTTGGGAAATCTATCTTTTGTGAATATATATATATATATATATATATATATATATCTTTTAAGTAGCATCGTGGGCAGTTAAAAATCATTTACGAGACGAAACCTAATAAAATAATACAAACTAAACGACCACCTGTTTAAGAAATGAGTCTTAAAGTAATGACACAAAATTGGTATATAAGCCGAGTACGTCATTTAATGTCTTCAGTGATTATTTGAAGCACCAAAAGAACGTTAATCTATATGTATATAGATGGACAGCGATACTACCCGCTGTTCGATTATCGATCGTTGATTAATTGCGATAACAATTTAAACCTAATTAATCGTGCGATCGCGCATGCAACGTGCGACTTTTAAAAATTAAATCGACATTGAGAGTATTGTTTTCACGCGGTCGATTAAAATACAATTTGAATTGTGTGAATTCTTTAGAAACAAGACTTTTCAGCGCTTTTATTCCGTTTCTATGGAATTGTATTTTTAATGTTGAACAAAACTGTGATTAATATTTCGTCATGAACCGGCGTTATAAATAAATTTGAGTAAACAATATTCTTTGTGAACGATGATTAAGCTCAACGGTGTGGCTTCTTCGGCACTGGTTATTATCTTTTTAAATTATTATCCGCTCTTAAAAATGTCACTTTGGCTCAAATATTTCAACAAATTGGAAAGAGATGTTTATGTGCCAACGAAGGGTTAAATACACTGAGAAAACAAATATTTAACAATTTACTATATATTATAGTAATATAGGACGAAACGTGAAAACACAAAAAAAATTACTACATTATATATTAAAAGTTTATACATAAACTTGAAAATATTATTATGTGCATTGCCAATTTTACTACATTATATAGTAATTTTTTTGTATTTTCACGTATTGTCCAGTTTTGATATAGTATGTAGTAAATTGTTAAACATTTTTTTTCTCAGTGTAGTAATTGATTTTTTGTAATATTATGTATTTTTGTATTGATAAAATACATAAACAATTCTCGAAGTACATTTTCTTCATTCCAAAGATCGTGTTTCCTATGACTTTAAGACAAATTTGATACAATTTATCTTGATAAAAATGAATAATAAGAAATGTAGTTGGAGGGATTAACTCTTAATTACGTAAAAGTTAAAAGATTATTACTCACTTTTTTTGTTTAGTAATCATTTTATGTATCATTCATATATAAATGTGCAAAATAACTGCATTTAGTTTAATTACAATAATGAAATACAAATTTTAATACAATAATAACCGAACGTGTCGTTGTACAAATATTTGTTATTACAATTAAGGTAATTTTTGAAAAAGAAAAAACATGCTTAACAACGCATTAAGTTTGCCTGTCTTTATTCAAACGCAAAAACCTCCGTTCAAGCGAGGTTTCATAGCTAATCATAGTCTCATAGGGACTTAAATGTAATGACTTTTAAAAAATGCATAACAATAATTAATTCACATTTCCGTAGCCTGATGATCATAAACTCTCGCTACGGTCATCCCACAACGCTTAAACAAAGCGTCCAGTGTATTTTTGCAGCGTATAAAACGCGAACGGTCGCTAAATATAGCCATTTTTCCCACCAGCGGCATCGCGTTTTACGATTTTTACGATAACAACGGCTGAATAGAGTCGCCGTTTGGCCGACGACCGATCAAATCAATTTAATAAAGAAAAAACAAAAAATATATCAAAACGCTGAACAATTATTGTGCAACGAACACGTACATGAAGATCATTTTATTGTTATAATTTCGTTCTTTTAAACAACATCATTTCATTATTATTATCACGTACGAACCAGAAAACACGCCAAAACAATGATGCTCTCGAGCAAAACGTTATTGCACGCGTTGTTTAAAGTACATTAATTGATCCGCATTTGAGGCAGCTTTTAAACGAATTTTAATACGCCTCGCTTAAATCGCGTTCTTTTTCATAACGCATTTCCAAATGTCGTTTCTTATCGGGTATCGGTGCGAATTCCGATAAACACTCGGTACGAAAATAGTCGCATTAAATGCACTCATTTATTTTCGTCAACCTGTCGTTAAGCGACACGCCTAATAAACCGCGAGACTCGTTTTTTCGCCGGCAAAATCGCGACAAAGAACGCGCGTCCAAAGGATGATCTCAGTTTTCGACGAACATGCTCCTTAACGGACGAATGTTGGAAAACTGACGTTCAGGTATGCGCGATGATGAATTATTTATAGGAAAGCGTAGGCCAGGTATAATTTCAAGGCTCCGCGTGTCATAGAAATAGTGAGCGGGGAGAGGGGTAGGGGGAGACAGGGGAGGGAGAAAGAAGAGATATGAAGTCTGTACAATTAACACGGAATATTTTGACACTCGTGCTTCCAGTGGAAACCTCAGTTTCGCTTTCCCCATAACGAGTTCATTTTCACCTAAAAAAATGTGTCCTTCGTGTTCGTTGGTTGATATCGGCGTGATCTACGATTTTGGAAATATTCCGTTTTAGATCAGAAAAAAAAATACCGATTATGCGTTAGGTAATATATTATCAAATGACATATTAATAAAATATTACATTTTAATCGTGTAGTAAATACACAATCACTTCGCTGAGATGATTGATAACGCTTCAAAAAGATTATCTTGTATTGCCGATTTTGAATCATTGTTATTACGTCACGAGCACTACGCGAACAATTTGTCAACGACTGGATGTTCGAGCAGTCAAATGCAGCAGATTTGCAGCAACAATTTAACGCCATTAGTTAAAGCAAGAAAGAGAACATGATACGCACTTACAAATGAAAAACGGCATTTAAAACCCGGAATCGCTTAGTTGCTTTGCAATTGACTCCAAGCATTTTGATTCAACTTTAAGATTAATTGATTATGTATTTTTATTTTAATTTATTCCAATATTATTTTCACGCTAAAACAACTAACATAAATTATTAAAAGTAATACAGTTGTGTACATAATAAATAATATCGAAATAGTTAACGGTTTTAAATAAGCTTGAATTCAATTAAAAGGTCATTACAGGAATATAAATAACAAGCCTGAAATTATTTAGAAATTATCAATATAATATATATATATATATATATATATATATATACATCTCTCTTTTATACATATCCGCGACCCCACGTACCCCACGTCTATCTCATAGGCCCTCTTCTTAGCACAAAAAAAGAATTCATAATTAAACCAACAACCACATGCTGACAAAATATTGAAATCAGTATTTGAAAA
>JABFQC010000633.1:0-24935 GCA_022817085.1 Psilanteris sp. ZL-2020
ATCGAATTCTGAGGAAAAATAGCCGCTGTGTTTATAAACACGGTATGCCTAAAACCGTATACATTCAACACACCTCGTAGTAGATCCAACGTATTTTGACTATTTTAAAACAAAACAATTTTTGTATTAATTTAATGTCTTATTTTTTCCCGTGTAAGACACCGTTTTTTAACAGTGAACGACGCCAATCAATTAAGTCCGGACAGAACGAAACGAGAAAGCAAAAAAGGAAGACGAAAAAACAAACCGCGTTTATCAACTCGCCGCGGGAACTTTTTTCTTGCCGTTCATGCCCTTTGTTGCTCCCGTAACAACTTTATCGGCGCGACATCACGCGAGGTCGCGCAACACGCAGCCTTTGTCCGTGATACGCGCGTCGCGTCGTGCTTCGCAATGTCGCTATCGATATTGGATTGATACAGTCGCCGAAAAATGCGCGCTCCATTTCGCGTTCGCGCAACGCGCGTCGAGTTATCGGGATAAAAAAGCGCCGTCGACGGAGAAAAAACGGATTACGCGCGGCGTCGGGGCCAGGCACGCGCTGTAAACAAAACTCAGCGTCGATTAAAACACGACGGCGTTGATAGTTGTTACGGGATTAATAGACGTTTCGATGCGCCGAGCGTGTTATTCCCTGGAACTAGAGGTGACCGACCCGACCCGACCCGACCCGAGTCGTTGCGCCTACGTCGGGGCTACGTAGCGCTCGTGCTTTGTCCTGCCCTCGCTCTCGCGGCCTGAACTCGCGAAATAATACGCGCGGCGCGTGGCCGATACCGCCGTTCGCTTTCCGTTTCTTTTCTCGCCGGCGAACCACCCTTTTGCCCGATTCCGCGTATCGCGGTGCTATATATACACGCGCGCATATCTTAATTGCACTTTCACGTTCGTCGTCATATATTTTGCGCGATTCTCTTGTGCGATTCTTGGAAAACGATTCGGACGCGCGGTCAGGTCACTCGCAAATTTTTTGTCTTCGGTCGATCGCTTCTTTTTTATATATATATATATATATTTATTGAGTGCGCTGGATATATAAAAGTACAACCGAGTTATGGCTTTATTTGACCTTTAAACGCCGCGCTTCGAAACGCCTGTCTAGTAAATCCGAGCCGGAGAATACAACGCGCCCGCTATCCTTATTACCTCGAAATTTCTCAAGAACGTCGGAAACAACGAGCGTTTCTTCGAATCGTAAAACGGAATGAATTTATAATGCAGAAAAAATGGCGCAGCCGCGCACTTTTTGTGGGCCATTTGAGATCGGCCGATTGCGCGCGGGATCCGGCCAAACCGCACAATACCGCTCGCCGAAGATTAATTCCCGGCAAACAAATAACGCGTCGTTTTCTTTCGCCACTTGAACACAATAATAATCATTTTACGACTTTGGTCCATATCGGGCTGAAAGCGAGCCCGGCGCGCTAACTCGTTTAGCCTGAAGTCGAGCGCGAAGACAAGATTAATTCACGTTTCCTTATGGCTAAGGACATTGTTTACGCTCTGGATACTCAATATTGCAGATCGGGATTAGATAAAGGCGCTCGTTGCGGTGTCGAAATATGCCGCGCCGATGAATATTATTATCGTCGAAAGTCGGCGCGAAAAATGGTATCGCGATCGCGCCAATGAAAGGGCTGACGGCCGCGCGCGGCAGCGGCAAAAAAAATAGTCGCGTTTTCCCGCTCGACCCGATTCAATTAACGGGAACGTCTTTCATAACCGGCGTGGTCGTTCGCGCGCTCGCCACAACGCTGTTAACCGTAATTTATGCTTTAAATATTCGCACGATAATCGACTGTTAATTTTTTTGCCTCCCCTCGGGTAATTGCGAGATTCGAAAGAAAGAGCGCTTAATGCCGAGTTCTTTGCGCCGGATCGCGAGTCGAATGTTATAATTTTCGACTTTAACGGTTCGTTGCAGGAGGTGCTAAATTTTTCCGAAGCGTCGCAACGCGGCTGTTTAGTTGCGCTACGGTTTTTGTCCTTGCGTTTCGCCTTAAATTTCGCACATTTCGCCGAATTGGACGGCGATTGAATTATAGGTCGAGTCCGTCGACTCGCGTAGTTATTGAGATTGATATTTGATTCTGGAGAGGGTTGGGGGGGGGGGGAGAAAATGACCCGCGATTACGGGAAATGTGTTTTATTACGAAAATCTGCATTAAATTATGACGCAGTAAAAATGAATCGTAAATATAAAGATAAGTAGTTGTTGTAAACTTAACGAGTTTGTATCTATGAAATTTTAATAAATCCGTGAGTTATAGTTTCTCAATCGAGTTTACTAAATTTATACGTTATTGAAATTTATCGACGCGTTTGTCTCGTGCATCTTATTAATTATTTTTAACGTCCAAAACAGCGCGCTACATTCTTTATATAATATCTACACAATTAAATTCAAATTAATTACATTCAAATTAATAGAGAATACCAATAGGGTATGAATTATTCATGACCGGCATAAACCGCGATTTGTTTAATTTCCAATTCCTCGATTACTGGATCATCCAATCGAAATTCATAAATCGGGAAACCGACTTTCGAAAGTACGCACACTTTTATGCACAGACGCGGCGCATTCAACGGCCATTTAATATTAAGATAATTGATCTAATTTTATATAATTACGCGCATAAAACACGACGCCACAATGCAAATAAAATTGTGTGCATTTTCGTAATACCCCGACGCAATTTATGTAACGTAAACGGCGCGCGTGCAGTTTTTCACGAAACTGCACGTTTGAGATACCGATAAACGCATTTGACAATGTTCCATCAATATTGCATTAAACCGGGACCGTATATTTTGTCCTTTAATTAATCAATTTTATAGCATTCATTATATGAAATCACGTCAATGCATATTAATAACAAATATTATATTAATCAACCATAATATTCCCCCGGCACACGCTCGAGATCCAAAAAGCTGCGCATATCGTTAAACAAAATAATATGCAAATTGTTTATGCAACGCCAAATATCATTTCCAAATGTGTATATCTCGCAACAAATTAATACATAATTGATAATTTAATCATCGGCCGTATCTATATATATATATAAATTTACCGCACAACAAGCGTACATATACGACGGTACAAAGACGCAAACCGCGACCGAAAATGAATAAAAAAAATGACGAATTACTCATTAAACGTTACATTCAAGCCAGTTAAATCTCCAACCCACTTCGCGTTGCTCCATTTTCACTTCACGCATTTTAACGTGTATATTTATATATATATATATATATACACGTATAGAACAAAAACATTTTCCATCGTCGGTCGCCATTGCTTTCCTATCGGACCTTTCTCGGAACAGCGAGTTTTTTGTGCGCAAAAAAAAACTCATAATAATCCGAGTGAAAGAAGACACCGCAAGCGAGGCGGACGCAAATTCGTGGTCGCGAAGCGAGCACGCTTTCTTGCAACGTGGTCCGCGCTTCGGCTCACGACGTCAGGTTCGCTCCAGCCTTGGACGGAAATGTAGGGAGATCGGCCGATCGGTTCGCTTTCGTTACGACGTCATCATCAAGGCCGACGCGATGTTATCTCGTTGTTTCCTTTCGCGGAGAGCAACACCTGGGCAGCGACCGCTCCGATTGGCCGGTGCTTCGGTTTTGCGCGCTCGCGCGCTCGCTCGAATCGCGGGCAGATTACGATTAGTTATTATCGCGATCGGCGCGCACACGTTCGGAATAATTATTGAGCGGAGTGGACGTTAGCGGTACTCGGGCCAAAAAAACGCGGCGCGGAAAAATCGAATGAAACGAAGGAGGAGGCACGGACGGACGGAGGGGGATGAATAGAAAGGGGAGAGGGGAAAAAACGAAATAAGGATTTGAGATCGTTGCTCCGTTTCATTCAGTCACGCTCGGATGACGTCTGCGAATTGTTTTTACGCGGCTCATAATTTTCTTTAAATCATTTATACGAAATCGATTACCGGTCGACGTTCTCGAACCGGTTTCGTATGGCCGCGGGAGTCGCGATTAGTTTACTTAGAATCGTTGCGCTAATCGTTTCTTTAATTCCGATCGTTAGTTCTAACGCTTCTCGGCGCGCGTTCAGCCGGGTCTGGAGCCGGTCGGCGCGACGAGCCGCTAATTAATCAATTTTCGAATCGGCGGAGCCGTTTAATTGGCCGCACGGAGAACGGAGAGAGTTTGAGCGTGGTCCGAGCGTTGACGCGCGGCCGAACGACGTAAAGGCTGTGTATATATATAAATAAATCCGATTCCGTTTTAAAGAGCGAAGGTCAATAATGTACCGAACAATTGTACAATCGAATCACCGTGCGCGTTTATATGTTTATAATTCGTCGCAATAAATAATTCGCTCGCAACCGCAAGCGCACAATGGAAAGTTTCGCAATATCTTTTGCGAACGCGCGTCAAACGTAATCAATGTTTTCAGTTTTGTACATGTTAATTCGTAATTGCATATTTCATCAGAGCGTCCGCTATAACGAAACACAATATATCTCAGGCTGTTGTAATTACTCGATCGAAGAAGGAAAAAACAACAAAAACAAACAAACAAAAACACACGAAACGTGTGCGAATACCCGAACTTCTCGCTTTATCTTTCACAGATAAAGTCGCGTTTGGGTGCGTTGATTTTGTCAATATGAACTTTTCCGATCCGATTTAGCAACGGCGTCACGCGAAATAACGGGCGGAAGAACGCAATTTTGCCCCGCAAAAATTGATTAATTAATCGCGGGATATCGGAGCCGATCGCTTATCGTTTATAGCGGCGCGCGCGCGCACACACGCAAAGTCGACCGAAACGTGGCCGTGCTCATAAAACCGTATAATTAATATATTATTTTACCATTTAACGCGTCACTATTCCCGAGGAAAAAGTCGCACTCGAGCGTCAAGCGGCATGTAAACACGCGGCTGCGAAAAGTCATAACGCATACCGGTTTACTTACAATTATGCAAAACTCATAGCCGCACCAACAACCCGTTATTTGTATATGATTTCGATCATTGCAGGCTGACCGAGAAATAATCGAGCGAATGATAAAAATAGAAAAGTGAAAAAGTGTGGAGAAAGAAGAAAAAGCAGAAAGAAAAACGGATAAAGGGATGGAAATAAAGAACCGCGCGTCGCCGCGGCGCGCTCCGAAAGTCGCGATAAATGGTCCGCTAATAACCGCGCGCGCAACCATTCGAAAGCCATTGGACCGCTAACGACGCGGCCTAATGCGACGGCAAAATTAATGCAAACTTGATGATAGCGAATTTTGCGACGCGTCTTACGAACCGTGTGTACTTTTGCGTCGCGCCGTCGAGCTCGAGTTTTATGACTCGTCGCCGATGCATGCATTAACGAACGAATAGCTTAACGTCGACGTCTTGACATAATCAATCTCGAAATTAATTATACGGAAAGACGCGATTCGCAATTGAAGCAACGATATTTATAAGATGCGCGCGGGGTTCGTTAGGCGGGACAAAAATGCGAAAATCCGTGGTCCGCGGAGATTAGCGAAACGTTTATAAGACGTTTGTCCCAGCGCGAATTATCAAATGAGTCCTCCGTATGTGGGACTTTCGCGTAGGTCTCAGCCGCATGGCAGTCCCTTTTGGGCATATCACACGCGGTCAATATTTGCGTTCGAACGCAATCGAACGATACAAACTGGCTGTGAATAATGAGAATGACACAAGAAAGAACAATTGACATGCAAATGGACGTAATAAATAAGTGGAAGTTGGAAGTCGGAATGTCTCGGGATTAAAGTGGAAATTACAGCGATGAGCTGGCAATAAAACGCGGGCGTTGGAAGATGCTGGAAATGAGGATGGTATTTATTGTACTTCTGGACTAATGACGGCGCGCACGGCCCCGGACAAAGGTTCCGCGGGTAATCCGGCAAATTGTATGCTGAAAAAGAAAATTGTCGGATTTGGTCAATCTTTGTCTAACTTTGGTAATAAGAGATAGTAAAATACGAAAAGACGCAAGTAATCTGTTGGTCAAATGTTGACAATAAAGATGTCTAATAAGTTGGCTTAAAATTGAAGGTTACGAAATGCAAAACGTTATAAATAGGATATATGTATTTTATGATTATGAAGACGGTAGGTTTTCCTAATATATTAAGCGTAATAAAATAAATTAAATTAATTAGTATAAATCAGCGACGTTACGTTATTTAAATTTACATTAAGTATTAAGATTTAAATAACAAACATTTAATATTGCGATTTAAGGTTGTTTGTTTATTATTTAAATGTATAATTATTTAATTTAAAACACTATTATATTTAAGATTATTTTTAAAACACGAATTTGTCAGTCCGAAATATTGCAATTTGTCGCGATGACCTTAAAACACCTGATCGAGTTTAACACGCCCAAAAATATCCATCGATCTTAAAACCGACGCGATTTTCGATCAATCCCTCCGATTCAAATCCCGCGCAGCGTTCACCAATCCTGACACTCTTATATTTCAATAAACCAATTGATTATCCCGCGCCGAACGCTTTATTTAAGTTATTAAATGTTCGCCATCCGCGGCAATCATCCCGCGCCGAGGTGTCAGATCCGCGGATAAGTTTAACCGAGACGTTATTGAAACGTCAGCAACTGACGTGGATTCTCGCAAGGCTCCTCTCATTTTCCAATCAAACGCCGGTGCCGACGCGGTTCAAATTAAATCCGGCGTAAATGGCCACATTTATCAACGTCGTCTTCCCCATCGAACCCCATTTTCCCCATTTTCACCGCTAATTTTCGCTCCGGAATTTGACGACGCGCGCAGAACCGCGTCCAAATTGAACGCGCGTTTGCGAGCGGCCGATGAATGAGATGCGCGAATAAATTATCCGCGATTTTGTCGACCGAAGCACTTGTTGAAGTCGGCGCGGAGCGGTCCGAGCGGCGAAAACGCGCGTGCAATCGTCAAAAATTAGTGCTCGGTAGCATATACAATATGCCGCGGTCGCGCGGCCTTGGCTTGACTATTGAACCTTCCGCGGCCAATGGAAAAAGCGAACGAGAGGTAGGGTCGAATAAACTGCCGGCCAATGTTGCACGATAACGACTTTAGCGCTACTCCGCGACGCTAATGATAAACACAAAAAAGTCGAATTAATGTGTGTACGTGCGCGCGCGCGTTTTTAACGCGTCCCGAAAGCCGTGCGTAAACAAAGCCGATTGTTTTAAAGACAACAAATCGAGAGGTGCACCTTTATCTGCGCTGTTTTGCAAATAATGCGCTGCTTTTTTAATATCGCTTTATCGCGCCGTCGCGATAATGGCTCATTTAAGCCGCGCGTTTAATTTCCATTTAATGGAAAAAACTCGGCGCTGATAATAAATAAACTGAATATAATCGCGGGAGCAGACGGGACGAAGAAAGGCGAAAAAAAAGTCGCCGGCGGTTAATCTTGTAGCCGAATTTGAAGTTGTTTACGAAACGCGTAATTCGGAGTCGCGGGCAAACGAATTGGGCGCGTGTTTCTCGACGGGCCACGAACAGCGGTCGGCGCGAGTCGCGGTCTATTTTATTTTGATGGTTCATTCCTGTCCGATGATTGGTAGCGAGTGTGAAAATAAACGCCGAGCAAAGAGCGCGTCGAAATAACGCGAAACAAAATACCGCCCGCGCTCGATCGAGCTGCGCGAATTGAAACGTCGAACGGCCGAAATGCGGTTACACTCGTGACGCGCGGATCGTCGAACATGACGAGTTAATTTCGCCGGTTCTTTAACCGCGAAGTTCGGTTCGGAGTTGTTTACGTCGGCGGAGAGCACTGGGTATGAGAATCCAACATGGCGGTCCCGTTTGTATACATACGCTGAGAAAACTGAATTGTACAATATGAATAGTAAGATATCGTGGCTGCTGATTGGTTAAGACAAATGAATGTAGCAATATGATTGGTGAAAAAGATTACTGTATTAAATAGTCAAGGTTACACAATGTCATATCGTTTAAGTTACAATTTGGGTTGTTTATGGTACAATGTGATTTTCTCAGTATATATATATACACATATATATGTACACTGACAAAAATAATCTTATAAATTTACGAAAGTAGATAGTAACTGTAGGAAAAGTGAGCAAAATTGTAAATATACATATATTTTTAAAAGTTTCTAACTATAATGTTTCATATTAGTTACATTTTTGCTTATTTTTTCTACTATTATTATTTAGTTTAGTACGTTTTTTGTAAGATTATGTTTTTCAGTGTAGCGACGCGGGCTGGCCCAAGACGCACTGGCGAATTGCGTACTCGCGCAGCGTGGAATATTGTACGAAAAAATACGACGTGACGCGCGAAATCACGCAGACGCGCCGCGAGTTTATCAGCCGGACGATTCCGATCGCCATCGGTGTTCCGTTTCGTAATTATAACTATACTTTTGCCTGGTCGCGACGCCGACCGATGAGCCGCACCGTTTGCGGAGAAAGTGAACATCGCAGGCCGTAACGCGAGAAATTACAGTCTTTTGCGCTAATGGGCACCGAGTGACGCGAAATACCGTCATTTTGGCGAACAATGAAACAAGCGACCCGAATCGTACGGTATCGCACGACGACACGCTTCGAGATCGGCAGAACGCGCGTTCGCCAAAAATCTCAAGTTCTGCCCTTTTTCACTCGATTTTTGACCACGACTCGATTCGTGGGCGGGTGCTAATTATGCGCTGACCGATCGACGCGCGGAATTTAGAAACTCGATCGTCCCGGCGGGGTTATAATCACGCCGTAAAAACGCGTCGCGCGGCGGACCAGCGGCGAGAGAAACGCCAACAGATTCGGCCGAAATGCATGACATCGATTGCCGGAGAAACCCAAAAAAGTGTGTCACTTTTTGCGACGTGATTTTCGTCCACGAGACCGCCGCGCCGACCACTGCCCCGCAAAAGTAAATAAACAACAACGCGCGAACGCCGATCCGTGACGCGCTTTAATGGCGATTTAATTGCGAGAGACTCTCGCGCTCGGATTTTGGAGTCGCGCGCGTAACGGGATCCCGGTTTTTGACCCTGAATCCCGTCCGGACCTTGACGGCGTTGCCAAGTTATTTAAAACGCACTCGTCAAATGTCACCCGACTCCGCGCGTCGTTTTATCTGTCTGGCGACGTCACTTCGCGCGATTAAATTCCATACCGATGGATCGCGCCGAGCCGTAATCGTAAACGCTTTTTTCGCCGGACGTTATTTTCGTTGAACCGCGCGTTTCAAGGGCTTCGCCGAGCGCGAATCCTTGTAAGGTCGCTGACGACATTAACCCTGACCCGAGATACGTCGCGGTTCCCGTAGCTTCGGGAATTAAAATTAGAACATCCGGGTACGACGCCGGGGACGGAGCGGCCGGACGAACAACGCGCGCATGTGTGCTGGTGGCGCTTTTGTTGTCGCGCTGTCAACGACGGTCCGCGCCATCGTCGCGAAACAGGTGGCCCCGCGCGCCATAACTTTGATTTTTAACCAACGAAAGTGTGCCGATTTTTATCGACCGGGATTTGACCCGCACCGCGCTCCACGGACGACACCGGCCGCGACGACGAGACTCGCTCCTTCGGGCCGGAGTCGCCATCTGCGTCGTCGCGTTTATTTAGACAAACAAGCGCGGTGCGACTCGGATTACGTAACGGCCGATGCGACTTATTTTTAAACCGAACTTTAATTTATACTCGCGCGAACGAAAATTTGTCAGCGCTCGCGCGTTATTGCCGCGTGCGCGCACGGCACAGGAGCGACAGAAAAAGAGGAAAAAAAAGAAAAGAGAAACAAAGAGCTCTCGCTCGTAGCAAAGTCGAACGAGATAACGAGATGAAGTCAGCGCGCCGAAGCCCGCGCGTCTTTGTTCACCGCGCGCGCCGTCTCGCTCGGTTTCTGCATTTATCAAAGTTCAGGATTTTCGACCGACCGAACGGATGATCCGCGCGTCGGCGACGCGCGCGGTCCGAATAAACAACCGGCGTGCCGCTATCGGTGCGCCGCGATCGCAGATAATGCCGCGAGGTGGCGTTGCAACAATAACACAGGTGAGATTCGTCTGGATCAATATTTGCGAAGATTTCGAGCGGCACATTTTGATAAGTCGCGAAAAATAAGGTCAAATTCGCTTCGTATCTGAACCAATTAGCCTCGTCATTCAAGGTGAGCCGACGTCGCGAAGCGTCGGCAAAAATCGGCCCGCGGCCGGTCGTTGCGCGCGGCGACTGGCCGGACGCGCTTTTCGGCCGTCTGGGCCCGGTCTGGCCTCGGAACGGTCGGCTTTTTACGACACCGAATGCCGAACTCGGCTATTTTCCGCTTGACTGATCGCCGACCGAGAAGACCCAACGGATTCGTCAAAATCGGGGGCCGAAATTTCGCGCCGATTCGCGCGCACGAAATCGAGTTCGCGGCGATTCCGATGATGTGTTTTATGTACCGCGAGTATTCGAAACCGAGTCTACTGTGACGTATGGAAAAGTAATTAATAGTTCGCCGCGAGTCATTGAATATTTATATCAGTGCAAGTCCATCGCTAATCGTCTTCTGTTTGTAAACTTAATGCGCGGCTAGATATCGACACGGCTTCCATTTTTTATGCGCTCTGAATTTTTATCAATAAGGTATTTAGATTTCGTTGACAAAACACTCAACGCGCGTTTATCGTCCGCGATCGTCGCGATCGACGCGAACGTTAATTGCACCGTGTTTCATCAAATTCGCCAATTTGCAGGCAGTCAAAAATGCAGATGTTACTTGTATTGATTAAACTAGATGCGACGCGGATAGTAAAATGGCGTCTATTGGCAGCTCTTTGTCTAAAAGAATGTATATAATACGGAGCGCCTCGAGGCTGCCGGTATTTTATTTATACATGTATATATATATATATATATAATGATATGATTATGATAATTAATGTTATCGCAAAACATCAGTCACGGTACAACGACGTGCAATGTTTACATTCATTGTTTGTTTACAAACAATCAAGACACAGTTTATTATTATTAGCAGAATTTTTTGTTCGAAAAATTATATTATTTGTCAATCTTGCGTTTCTGACGAAATCAATGAATGACCAATTCGTGCATTTTCGCGTGAAATTGAAAAAAAACAATAATAACAACAAAAGCGAATCATTTCCCTCCGTCTACTCGAAACACATCACACGACATTTTAACAAGCTCTGCGTAAAAACTGCATTCAATATTTCAAGTACCCCAGCGCGCGTCGCGCGACTTTTTGGCGTTCCGAGCGGATTATTGATTCCATCGTCCAAAACACGTCCTCAACGAGGATAACTATAAACCGTGTCGGACGCGACGATTCGGTGCACGAAATAAACAAAACTCGCGCGCATCCATCCGATCCGCGACCCGAGCTTGGCCGGCGCGGCCGAAAAACCTGTTAAAACGCGCGGCGCATTTCCGTCCGCGTACTCGGGATATTATTTCGCGAGCGAAAGAAGCGCGACGCGGAACGCCGCAATCGCGCGCAAAATCTGCCATTCCGTGTGCTTTCGTTGCACCGAGGGGGCTGCCATTTTTCTATCGCATTTTTCTTCCGCAACAACGACGAAAGATAAAAGTAATAGTCGGAGAGGCCGTCGGGCACACCGGCCGGCATTCTGGACCGATCGAGAGGATAGCACGTTGCAGCGCATCGCAATGGCGAAGTAAACAAAGGCACTGCGCAAGCGCGTTCGTATTTTCTCCGGTTTTGCGCCCCTCTCGCCCCGCGTTCGCCCCTGACGCGCCCCGGTTGGCCCCGCTTCGTCCCGCGGTGTCCCCCGGCGGTGGCGCGCGCGCGCGCGGGCTCCCACCCCTTTCGCCCCGCGCCACCCAAGTGATTAAAGTGCGCGCTCCTCGTTCTCTTGCCTTAGGGCTCACGCGGCGACTGCTGCGATACCTTTGCCGGCGCTATTGCTATTGCGTTGTCCATGAAAAAGACGTGAACAACCTCTGTACGGAGAAAAAGTAGTTGAATTAAATACAGCCGGAGTTTAAGCGAAGCAACGTTTCTGGCTGCAAATTGGACTCGGACCGGCTCGGCGCGTAAACAACCGCGGCGTTGGTTTGTTTCCATCAATGTCGTCCGTTGTTTGTAAACAACGATTTGGGGGAGGTTGGAGGGGTCGGGGCGCGTCTCGCGGTTGGCCGGGTTCAGCGGATGCCCACGATTTGGTGTATATATGTGTATGTATACATCGCGAAAAACCGGCGTGAGCGTGGCGAATCGGCATTTATATGCACGGCACGGCCTCGGCCGCGGCGACTCTCGCACCTGGCCGGTTCTATTAATCGGCCGGCGTTTGTTTTGATGCAACGAATGCGCCAAAGCCGAGCTCTGAATGTCAACGGCACCTTCCGAACCCCCTTTTTCTTGCGCGTCCAAGACGACCGAGCCTTAAACCTTTCAAGTTTCAGCGATGGCCAACAGGCGCGGACACCTAGGTGGCGCGCTCGCAGGGCTCGATTCTCCCCCTCGGCGATGGCTCCCTCTGTCCCGCACTCCTACGTCCGCGCGTCACTCGAACCGGCGTAGCGCGCCGCAGACCGAACGCTGCTCCACGTTTCTACGTATGGATATCGGCTTCCGGGATGTATTGGATTTCGCCGGCTCTCCGTTTTCCGCCGCTCGCACGGCTTCGCGGCTGCCCCGCGCAGCTCGCTACGGCGCGTCCGCGAAAAATCGCACCCAATTATCGGCCGATCGCCGCGCGCCCCCTCGTCGGTCGCTTATCCGGAATAAATCGATGCGACGTCTCGAGTGCGGCAGATACGGCGGATCGACGGCCGGAGAGGCGAACCGATTGAATCCCCGCATCGACGAGGAAAGCGGCGCGGACGACGAGAGGCGGATAAGAAGAAAGAAGTCATGACGAAGTGCATATATTCGCGAGCACTCGTTGCTCCTTCATCACGTTCGCGAAGCACGGAGGGTGGCGGCGCCGGGAGCCGCGCCAGCCGGGCTAATAAAATACGCGCGCCTTTCGGTGGAAACCCGCGCGGCGACGCGCGGTAATTAACGCCGGTGCTCGAAACGCAGCGGCGTTAACGCAACCGCGCGCGCGAGTAGCAACAAGTAAGCGCCGCGCGTTGCTCCGGTTTTCGGCCGCCGAAAGCGAGTCCCCGCGATGACGCGCGCAAAAACTCAAAGCTATATATTCGCGTGCTTCTCCGGAGCGCTCGAAACGTCACGGCGCACGGTGGTATACAAATGTACGACACACGGTACGTGCGTGTGCGACGAAGAAAGGCCGAGGGAGGAGGACGCGGATCGCCTGGTAGTCGTCAGTGGTGTGTTAAGAAGGGTCAACGTCCGACCCTCACCACTACGCCACGGATCGACGCGCATTTTACGCACCAACACAGGCCGAGCGCGCGGTTTGTTTTGGTTCCCCGGGCGTTACCCCGTAGCGCACCGCTGTCGCCCCCTATCCCGTCTCTCGCTCCCTCTCTCTCGCGCGCGTTTTCGCCGCTCGTCGGCTCGCGGTCTCTCCCGCACGCTGCGCCACTATCGGCCCATCTCTCCTCCTCCCTTCGTTGCCCCCCGCGCGCCCGCCCTCCGTCCCTTCCCGCTCCGGCGCAACCCGCGCGTCCGTCCTTCTCGCTCCCGCGCTCTCTTTTCGCTCTCCCGTCTTTGGAGCGTCCTATCCGCGGTGCCCTCGACGCCGACCGGTAAGCGATACGCGCGCCCCGATCGCATTAGCTGGGGCCACCTTCCCGAGCCATTGGCCCCGCCGGTGCCGCCGACACACTGCACCCGAACTTGCGCTAAAAATCTTAACGCTTCCGGTCGGACCAATCACGAACCCGGCAAAGATGTGCCGGGCACATTTGCGCGGCGGCTGCAACTTTCGGACCAACTTTTTGTCCTCCCGCGATTGCGGAGCTGTGTTTTGGATGTAGCGCGGTGTAAATGTTTCGCTTTTCTCCCCGGTTAGTAATCGCGGTGACTAAGTTTGAAGATGATTTTTGAAAGGACAGTCATAAGACAGCGTCAATCTTACGATTGAATGTCCAGTAATAAATTATCAGTGGGTCACCAAGTCCCCTTTAAATTGGATTAAAATAAAAAAACATTAGGAAATAGTACACGGAGAAAACAAATTTTTAACATTTTACTATATAATATATCTAAAGTAGGATATACTTGAAAGTAATATAAAAATTACTATATCACATATTAAAAATTTCTACACAGAAAAAAAAGTTTGTCACATTTAGTCAATCGCTGACTAACTTAGTCACCAAAGGTATTAATATACGAACAAGCGATCTGATTGTCATACGTTGACAATAAAGTTGTTGAATAAGTCAATTTAAGGTTAAAGATTGACAACATTATTGACAGATTTTAACTATTACATTTACAGTTGATAGATTCACTGTTTCAGACAACACTATTTTTTTCTCTGTACATAAGTTGAATGTAATATTGTGCGCATTCAAAAGTTTAATACATTATATAGTTATTTTGTATTTTCAAGTATATCGTACTTTTGATATAGTATATAGTAAAATAATTGCGGATATATGTTTCCTTCGTGTAAACGCTATTATTAATATCTCATCCGCAAATTAAAAATTAACCAGCGATCGATTCAATATTCCCTAAAACTTCCTTTATCAAATTCGAAAAAATACAGTTCACTATGTACACCCAAACCGCTTCGTGAAATGATCCTAACTTAAAATCAGTCGAACGACCGACGATCGAATTGGCGCCGATAATTGACGAAACACCTCGAACCGTCAATCGCAAAAAGCTCTCATACGCGGCGATCCGGCCGTCGCCGTCACCGAAATTTAAATTCATAACGGCATATTTGAGATCGGTGGTCCCGCGTAACGGCGCGATTCGCGTTTAATGAAACCGTGCTCGGCCCAATACTGCCGGCGCGAATTCTTAATTCGGCAATCCAATTTGCTAGGCGAAAACCACTTTTTGCCAGCGTCTTTCGCCGGACGGGAATATCGCGTTGTTCGTAGATCCCGTGGTCGTAGGGAATGCCGTTTGATTCACGTAGTGTTTGATTTCGGGATAAAAAGTAAATTGCGTCCGCGGGATTGGCGCGCGTTTTTTGCGCGGCCATCGCGGATGATTCAAAGGCGCATCAGCGCGGGAATAAGAAGCATAATTCCAGCGGATCGAGTTCATTGATTCCGCCCCGCCGTTGCGTGCGCCAAGTTCGGGCAATGTGATACGCGATACCGCGGATCAATAGCAAGTATATCAAATTATGCCGCACGATCTAAACAAAAATAGACGCGAATATTATTGGAGCGGTTCGGAGAGCGCGCGTGGCGCTGGCGCCGGATCGATGCGACTTTCCTCACCGACGATCGACGTATTTGCAATTGTCTTGCGATTAACCCGACTCGTTATATAGCTTTGTACAACGTCACGCTGATGCGTGAGAAATCACGAGCGTGCAAAACTTTCGACAACTCAAAAGCATTGAAAAGCGATGTCAAAGCTGGTTTGGCGGAGCTTCTCTATCACCGAAACGCCTCTGCGCGGCTAATTCGATTCAATCGGAATAACGTTTTCGTTTACGTACGACGTAAATAAAGCATGAGCGATGCGCGCGCTTTGTAAATAAATATCGCACCTTTCGTGAAATATTACTTTTATAATTCGATGTCCAAATCGCGTTACGAAAGTCCGGTAGTATTTTGGTAACAAAAAACAAACTTTAGAAAAAAGTCAACGCACCCACTTCGGATCGAAATCGCACGCACTCGCGGAACGGAAAAAAACGGTGCGTTTATGTAATTAAGTAACGCGAGCGAACAATTGGACGCGCAATTTACGGGATGGCGCGCCGCGCTGTTTACGTCCGCGCGATGAATAACGCCGGCGATGCGAAATTCGCGCGACAATAAGGTCCGAGTCGTTAAATAATAATTGGGCCGTGCGTTACCGCGTTGCGTAATAAATTTATCGAAATCGGCCGATTTATAATTCGGCGAAATGCGCCGGGAGAATTATCGCCGGTCGCAAACCGCGCGCCGTAAACAAGCGCAACAGTTTCCCGAAGAATTCCCCCCGCGATCAAATTATTATCTCTCGTGGCGATAAACAAGGACAGCGGCGCATCCATGAGTCAGGAATTAATTTATTTGTAAAATCGTGTCGCAAGCTTCGCATTTATTTTGTTTCGCGCGCCGCGATAACGAACGCGGTTGGGCAATCGTTTCCCCAGAAGGTGGTTGCAACATAAAAGATCGGTATCGTTGTTCACGGTGCAATCGTTTCGTTGTGCGTCATAAAAGTGATCACTCGAAAAAAAAAATTGTCTTCCACTTCGGAATCGCGAGCATTGTTCGGCCACGCTTATCTGACTCACTTGCAGTGCTCAAAACACAAAGAGAAATCCGAGATTGTGTTAGATGCGTCATCTTGCGGAATACGCGCTCGTTCGAAACGTTGTCAAAATACTGGATTAATTGCCATTTAAGGACCGTTACGTTCTCAACGTAAACGCAACGCAATACCGCCGGTTATTCGCTGTCGAGAGCGCAAATCGGTCGATTTGTTATTCGCTTAAACATAATCACCGATAAATTCCCGAAATGGTAATAATATCAAAGCACGAATTTATATATTTAAAATATTTGTTCCGCGAAATAATATTTACATTGTTGTCATTGAACGCATTGTCAAGTCGCGGTGGCGTTGTTTGTAAACAAAGCCGAACACTATGCGGGTAGGTCGTTTTCCACCAACGTTGGGCTTTAAACGCGGCCACTCGCGATCGTAGTTGACGATAGAAACAACGAATTTATCAATTTTGTTAATGAACGTGTAAGCGTTTGAGTCGTGTCCGTGATGAAAACGACGACTCGCGCGGCACGATATTCGCGGCCGTCCGTGGCAGCGTGGTCTTCTTTGTTTCGAAACGATCGCCCGCGAGCTTATCCGCGCAACAACAACCGGCGTAAACAAAAACTGATCGATTGGGCCGACTGAATCGGGACAAATATCTCGGCGAGGTCGCGTTCCGCCGGGATGCACCGTTAAAGTGTCAGCCGGGCGTTTATGATTGGCCGCAAATGGCGATGATTGCACGTCGATACGGGATAAATTTCGCCCCGGGAGGTTCATCCGACCGCGCGAGCCGTCGAGATGCGTCGTTTCTCTCGGCTCATCTTGAGAGCGCGCTGCGCGGCCTAGCGGTCATCGGCGCGAGATCGCAAACGCAAAACGTATAAAAGCGAGAACGAGAACGTGTGCGTAAGGTCGTTGCGTGTACGGATGGATGGCTACGCGTGCACCAGGACAGTGCACTCGGCATACTGCGAGCGGGTGGGGAGGGGGGGCGGGAGAGCGCGCTCCGCGACCGAGCCCGAAACCAACAACGCGCCCGCGGAGCCGCGATCGCCTTTGTTTAGCGGTTGGAAAACAACGCCCAGCGTGACCTTGAGCGCGCGCGTAAACAAACGTTTGTTTATGTTTGTTGTTTACGCTGCGGTGACCGGGTCAGTTCCGTTTCGTCGTTCGCAAAGGTCGCGCGTGATCGGCCGTTCGAATTGCGCGTGCGCGCGAGCCCTCTGCTGTGTCCATTTTGGCGGCCGCGTCCCTTTTGTGAGCGCGCTTCTCGCGCGTCGCCGTGCGCTATTCAATGCTCGCCGTTATACGGAGTTGATCGTACACAAGGACCCGTTCGATGCCGCTGCCTCCACCACCGCCGGTCGGCGCCATCGCCACCACCACCGGCCGCGTACACGCGCAAACTCGCGCCATTCCCACCCGGCGCAACGTTTTTGTTTACCTTTTGGAACGCGACTCGTAATGTCCGTTTTGTCCGCGCTCGGAATCGCGCTGACTCCTCGCGACTGCTATAACTCGGCGCGCCAGAAAGGCGCTTTGATTCGTGGCTTTCGTCATCGTTGCAGGCACTATCGTGACCGTCCCGGGCCCGTCATTCGATCGTTACCGGATAACAAGCCGGATCGTGTTTCTTGCCGACCTATCCGTTTCGCGCGGGCGCCCGCGCGCCGCCGGTCGGTTGCGTTTGAGGTTATGTCGACGACGCGGGCGCGCCGAACATCGACGTACGGAATCGAAAGACTCGCGCATTCCAAGCGCCGTTTAATTTGCGTCCGAATTTATGGCGCGCGTAAAACAATGCGGCCGCGCGCGGCGCTGTCTTATAAGGGCTCGGTTTCCGCCGGCGAGCTCGATCTGTGGCAACGTTGTACCGCGGATGCTGCTGACGATGATAATGATACTGATTCACCGAGCCCGGCAACCCTGTCGGCAGTCCCATCCCCTTGTCGACTCGAAAGGGCACTCCGGCCGCGCAATCTTAACGTAATTGCGCTTGAATCCGCGAGGCTCGTTTCGTTCGACCAACGCGCACGTCTCGATCGACCGGATAAAGATCGAATTTAATTTCGCGCCGAGTCGCGGGGACTCGCTATGATTCGTAAACCCGAATTGTGCGCGGCGCGACTTTGACCGTCTGCGATCATTATTGTCATTCGGTATTACGTAGCGTCATCGATTATTGCGCTGCGATACGCCACAGTGTCCGGCGTCTTGAGAACTGGTGTGGCGTCCTTTGTCCGCGGATCGCGCCGCTAGCTCCTCCAAAGGCGTCACTAATTCAACCACCGATTCGACGCAGAACCCTCGCAATTCCCCGGGAATTAATTTCGAATTGCCAGCCGCGCCCGAAATCGGCTGATTTGACCGGAAACTAGACATTAATCCCGGCGTCTGGTAGGACCTGAATCGTCCGACCGCACCGTCCGGCGGCCAATCAAAGCTTGAAAGGCTTGAAAACGCTCGGCTCTCTTTCCGTCCGATGGCTCCGTTCGACGCCGAAGTGTATCAAAAACAAACGCGCGAAACAAAGAGAAACGCGTTTGTTTACACGCGACGTCAACAAAGACGGACAAAGACAGCGCGCGCCGACGTTGCGCCGCTTTGTTTACCGGGCCGTGTTCTTAAATTGTCCGCAATGTTTAAAAACCGCTCACTTCATTAGGCCGGCCGATAAAGCGCCGCGCATTGAAAAATCAAAGCCACCGTTTTTCCGCGACCAAAGCCGCGAGCGGACGCGGGTCGAGAAAGCGCTGAAACGCGCGGTAGTGGCCTTTTCTTCGGCAAAGCTCCGAGTCGCTTTTTTGCACCGGCTCACATTTTTTCTCTTCCTTTTTGACCCGACGTCGCGGTTTATTCTGCGTCACCGCGGAGCCGAAGCGAGCTCAAAGCCAAGCGATAGGATGATGCATCTAGCCACTTTTTGTCCGGTCCCTTTCATCGAGAAAATTGAGACGAAGTCGCGCGCCACCGACGCCGTTGATACTGCGAGACAGAAAGCCCGGCGAATAATTGTTAATCAGTACGGCGGACGCGCGTTTCCCATTATGGTCCCTTCAACCGTTTTGTTTACTTGTGTCATAGGTAGAGTACGTATTTCTGCACGGAATATGCATACCCATGAATTATGCATACGCCGGCGAAAACAAACATCGGCCGGCTCGCGCGGCAGCGCCGCGATGTCCGATACACGCAACTAAATACGTGTTAATTATTGCCGATCGCTATGAAGTAGAAATCAGTTTCTCAACGTGAAGGGGACATCTTGTTTTGGTTATTCAAAACGACAGGTTTTATCGCAACGGAAACATTGTAATGTTTTTTTTTCATTTGTTTGTTTTTGGTTTAATTCGATCACTTACTTTTATTTATATTACGCTTGTTTAATTGCAAGATGTTTAGGAAGGTTTCGAATGCGGTTAACAAATACGACATGCCGGTTATTGAAATAAACAGAAGTTTAATTTATCCGAGATCTGTAAACAACAAAATTACTTGTTACGAGACCTTGGACTTTCTTGGAATGCATTGTTGTGTAAAAATGCTCCTTAAATATGAAACGTTCACAAAACTGTAAACAAACATTGTGAAGATGTAAACAATCGAAACTTATTACAGTATTTATTACAGTATTGAAAACACGTGACTGAGGGAAATAATGAAATTTGAAATGATACAATTTTTGTAATTGATTGTGATTTTGCAATCGCACGGCGGACAGAATAAACCTTTTTAGATCAGCGACTTGCTAGGAACCCCCAAAAAGAATGCTGAAGACGCATAGTTGAATTCTAGTAAAAATATCGATTTAACAAAAATGCCGCTTCGGTGAAACGTGATCAAACTTAACCCGGAAAGCACTTCTCGCGCGAGCGAATCCTCAATTTCTCCATCAAGAATCGAACTCGCGCGTCATAACCTAAATTGACTCATTATCGAGGCGCAACAAATGACCTCCATTTTTAAAAGCAAGCGCCGTGTACCTCGAGTAAAAATTTGCCGACAACACACCTCCGCTCGGCAGTTAGGAACAAGTTCGTGAACCTGTCAGAACGGGTAATATACACCCGGCCTGAACCGGCGCACGCTTTTCCTACCGCCACCGTAACGCGCTCCGAACGTATGCGCAAGAAAATCGTTACTGCGTCACGCGGTTACAACAACTCGCCGAAAAATGAACATTCGCGCGTTGAACGGAGTCGCGTCGTAATTGCGATCAAACAGCGCTGCTTCGTAACGCACGGTATTATGCATCGCGAAGTTGGGTGCGCGCGCGAGACGCAGTTATCTCGCTGTCTTTGAAGTCGCCATCCTGCGTGTGTGTACCGCTTTCGTATATCTGCGTACATATTAAATATCGCGACGAAAAAGTCGGTTCCCGTTAATGCGCCGCGAAGGACGCCCGAACGGGCACCGTCGGCAAACGTTCGCGACAATTGCACGTCCATAACCTATACCTCGAGCGATCGGCCGAACACGAACGCCGCGACTCCGATCGGCGCCCATTACACGTATATATTCGCGATCGTTCGTTCACAGCGTGTTTTTGAGTATAAAACGTCCGCCGTCTCTTTCGCTTGTTCCGCTCGCGTCGCTTTATCCGAAGCGATATAAGACGTAGCACAGTTAAACGAGGTAAAGAGCGAGAGCGATCGGGCGCGAGCGAGAGGGCGCGACGCGCGCGAACCGAGCGCGACGGAGACGCGCCGAGATAGATAGAGGGAGACAGAAACAGGGAGAGCGGTGCCTAGCAGCCGGTATAAAAGGTCTCTGACCTCGGCAATGGCTGCTGCGCCATCGTACATCGCGGCTTACCGGCTTTGCCGGCCGGCAAACCGCGCGTCCGCGTGTGCCTTCGCCTCGGAGGTGATGTCACGAACCGATCGTTAGGGTCCTTGAAAAGGCGGGACCCTTTTGCAAACTGCAAACGTATCGTGTTACTTCTGTTTTCATCGTGACTCGCGCGCGAATTGTTGTATCTTCCGCGGACGCGCGCGCGCTCCTAACCTCACTTTTGCGTATCGAGACGCCAACCGTCGCACGAGACGTTGCTCCGTCGCCGTCGTCTTCGGATTCGATTCGCGCTCGAAATCCGATCCCCCACTCCGCGGGTCCAACATTTCGTCGATTTCGGCCGAGCGTCACACTTTATTGCGCTGTGCCATTGAAATAATGTAATCCAAAGTTCAGTAAACACGATCGACCGTGCGCGACTTTCTATCGTTACCTCCTCGTTATAATAATACCGTTTGCAACAAAGGGATACTTGTATAGAAATTGCAAAAGTTTTACTGCCGTTATTATGACGTGCAATTTCAGCAACTTATTGATATGTGATTGCATGTCTTTTGTGAAGTCAGTGAATATAAACGAGCCAAGATATATGACGCAATTTTAATTCGCCGATTAAATTTATCGGCGTCATTTTTGTTTGTTTTTTATTTACTTTTTTCGAAGCCATTAAGTCGTCGTCTCCCCCCGCGCTAAACGTCCAATTGATTTAGAAAACAATTACGCAGAACGTTTGTTCAGCTTTGTTTGTAATCAACGTTAAACGAATGTTGTGCGATCGATGCAGTCGTTGCGTGCGCTCTTATCTGCGGCCAATAATAATTGGCGTTTGTTTAATAATAATAAAAAACAAAAGGAAAAAAAGCCGCCGATAAACAGACAACGCTCGCTAACATATTCGGCGCGAGCGCGACCGTTCACGTCCGACGACGATCGCGCGGATCTGAATTTCCAGTGCAATCAAACTGATTGGATCACGCGAAATGATGCAATCTCGCGCGTCCGAGATACCGCGAGTGTGTGTTTTTGTTATTTTCGTTCGTGGTTGTTACGCGAATGCATAACCCGCAAAGCGACCGATTCGGGACGCAACAATAGAACAACCGGGGTTTAAGTGAAATTGCACGCAAGATTTCGCGATATCGCAATTTAGATAGCGATAATATCACGACGCGCATCGGCCGTAATTGAAAATTACAAGACAATCGGCGAAACCGCGCTGTAAATCATCGCAAATTGAATCAGCGACGTCGGAGACGTTGCCCGCTAAATTTGTCGTTCCTTATTTGTTGTTTTACGATGTCGCATTATCGCGAAATTTACGAGGACCAATGTCGCTTTAACGATTTCGTTTTCTCAGTTCATAAATCGCCGATACTGCAATCTCAATAACCGAATCAACGTTTGGTCCGGTCTGTGCATTAATTTGGGTCGTTAACATCGCGTCTCGGTAACCGAAGACGTTAAGTTCGTTTACGGACTACTTAAATAATGCGTCCTTGTTTATTATTTCCTTCGACGCGGTCGTTGTTTGTTTTTGTTTTTCTCTTTCTTTCCTCTTCCCCCTCCATCCGATTTCATATTCCAGCGTTTCGACGCGCGCAACTTTTGTCGTGCGTTTTTTACATGAAGCGCATGAACCGTCCACGCTATAATTCATTTATGTTTGCATACCGCAATTATCTATAGCGGATTACATACGATGATGCAAAAGTGTCACAGGGGGAATAGAACGTGCTTCCCGAGAAGAGTCGCGTTCGATTTGAGCAATCGCGCAAAGACAAAAGCGCGCGTTTAATCAACCTCGCGGAAGGCGTGTATTGTCGAACGGCGTTTTTCGCGTCGCCGACGGCCGGCCATTTAAAATCCAAATTTCGCCTCTCCCTCCCCTTTCTTTGTTGCGTTTCTCTCTCCCTCGCGCCCTCCCTGTCCCGCGGCCCCCGTTGCCGCGCATCCGTCCACCCCCCACTCCCGCATTCCACATATTAAATGTTTTCTCTTGCGTCGTGTAGAAAATAAACTTATAATGTACAATCGATGCCACGTTATGCTAAAGGCTTATTCTATTTTTTACTCGTATCAAAATGCAGATCATTAATCTGGCAACGTTGCGTTTTGCGATGCTCCTTTTATTTGTTTTGAGCCGAGGATTCAAAGCAGCGGAGTTTATGGCGAGCGTGACCTTCCCGCGAAGGTCACTCGAAGAACAACATTTTGCGGAAAATTTCAACAATGTCAGCAAATTAAACGCTCCCTTCAAACGTTTATGATGACATAAAATGCGCGAAGTGTAAATGAGGAAACGCCGGGTGTTACGTCCTCGCCGTTTCGAATCGTGTTTTTTTTCCTTCTTTTTTTTTGTTTTCATTTTTTTGTCGATCGCGCGCAAACTTTGCGCCGCGGATTGTTCGTGATCAGAAAAAATAACAAAAAATAAACAAAAGATAAATTGCACGCCACGCACACCGTGGTCGCTGAAATTCGACTCAACAAAGTGGAACAAATGTGTATAAATAAACCGCTGATTTGAATTTAACTTGGAACGTTGCATTCTTTTTATCATTTACGTGTATATATATATATATAAATATAAATTTTATTTTGACGCCCACGCAATGATATTTTTTAATATAAAGGAAGAATAAAGACGGCGGTTCTTTTTCCTTTTCCTCCCGCTCCTTCTCGCTTTTTAAAGAAACGTCGTGTCAATGATCCGCAGGTCGCCAACCTCAGTTTAAATACCACAACTTATCAAAGAAAAAGACTCGAGTAGTGCAATTTGGATCATTAATATATATACGTATATAATATGTGTATATATAATATATATATAAATATCAAGTGGTTGGGATTTCGTCGGTTGGCTGTTTGAAATAATAAAATTATAAAAAAGCGAGCGAACAATTCGCGACAGCATAAACAACGCGATTTAAAATTCAACTTTGTAATTTGAATCGCGTTAAGTATGCAAAATAATGCGTTAATTGAAAAACGTGAACAATCCAAATGATAATCGCACTTCAAGATCATTGTCCCTTAAATTCATTGCCAATTTGTTAAATTGCGGCCACAAAAACAAAAGCTCGAATCAACGCAAAACAGGCGGATGCGAAGTATGAAAATTTACCAGATGAAAATGAAAATTCGCTGATATTTTTTATGCGGTTTCATTATATTAATTGCATATTCATCTGGAATGACACTTCGGCCTGTATACGATTTTACTATTTTAATTGACTAGAAACATCGTTTTTAAAGCGTTTCCGTGGCGATGCATTGAACGTGTACGATCGCACAACCACTAGAACGGGTGTTCGAATCCCGGCCACGGAAACTGTCGAAGAAAATTAAATCACGCGCAAATCGAATGTATTCGCGAATAAACTACGCATCGACTCAAAATATTTTTATAACGAAACTGCGTTTATACCCGTTTTTATATATTACGTAAATATTTACATACATAATATACCATTGTTAAATATGTACAACCGTTTTTCCGCGAACCGTATTCGTTCGGAAGTGTACAATAATACGATTATTTCCCGAACCGTTAATCTGACGAAAATTACGCAATTATAGTTTGATGGATTAAAATTTGTCGTCGCGCAAAACAAATTTGTAAGAACGAGTTATAAAAAAAACCGCGGTCCAATTTTGCATTTCTCACTTGCCGATCGTCAAAATCAAGTTTGCTTTTAATCGACGTTTCAGTCCTATTATACTTTCTCATTCTGAATTTCAAGATACAACGTAAAAATTACCGAAACGTGCCCCGCGCGGCGGATAATTGGCAATTCAAAACCTTCCATT
>JABFQC010000634.1:0-24928 GCA_022817085.1 Psilanteris sp. ZL-2020
GGGTGGCCGAAGGCCGCCCGATGCGCTCCGCCATATTTTCTACAAAAAAAAATTGTTTTCAGGGCCGTACCTAGGGGCCCAAAAAGTCGCTGTCCTCGAAACTGCCGTTATATATATATATATATATTATACACTATTGTTAATTATTTATATATTTTTATATCTTAGTACTATCCCGTAAGAACTGGAAGTCCAGGTTTAATTTTACGCGAATATGGTCGAGGTGGAAATGAAGATGTTTCTAGGATTTATACTTATTCATATTTAACGGAAACACCGAGTCAGGGTTATTTAAGACGTCCTATTCAACCATACGATAAACCTCCTACAAGTCCACATTTTCATAGACCTAGTTGTAAGTTTTTTTATCTTGATTCTTATGGTTTTGTTTTTCTATTCATAGTATTTACAACAGTGTACTATTTTAATGAAATAGCATTTTATATGTTAACAAATAATTATTCATGAATAATGTTAATAAAATATTTGTATCTATATTATAAAAATAAATTATAAATTAATTACAATTATTTAAAAAAATATTCTTATCGTAAAATATATACAACAAAATGTTAAATTTTACAGAATTATTAATGAAGACAACAATAATTTATTATAAATATAGTAAATAAAGTAATTAATAATAATTATAATTCAGATGAAATTAAATGTTTACATTTATTTAAATTAATTTAACTGGTAAAATAGCATCACGTTCAGTAAGAAGTAGTGGAGGACGTAGCAGTCGTTCAGGAATGAGAGCACTAGTTGATGCTCTGAGTGAAACAAGACCCAAATCACCTGTTGGGACTCAAGTAGATAACGAAGAGCCAATTGAATTAGCTCATTATCCAGATGCAATGAAGCCTCCACCTGGAGCACAACCACCAATTGAAAGAGATGATTTTCCTGCACCTCCTTATCCATATACTGATCCCGAACGAAGAAGAAGATGGTCGGATACTTACAAGGTCAATAAAATAAATCTGCTAGATTTTGTTAGTTTTTTGATTACGAGAAAAAAACTAATATAAATTAAACATATTTATACAATAGTAATTAGTAAATTACATAATATTATAAATATATCTAAAATTGTAAAAGTAATTTAATTTATGCAATTAATACTATTGATTACACTTTTTTTTAAATGTGCTGCAATAATACATTTATGTACAATATTTTTGAATAGGGTGTACCAGAATCTGACGATGATGAAGTAGATAATAAAAGTTACATAAAAGAAGTGGATCAAAAATTAAAAAAAGAACAAGATGAACTGAGTAAGATTGATACAGGAATAGCAAAAGTTTTTCTTCAAGATAGAGAGAAAGATCGCGAGAATTTAAGACATCGTGCTGTTAATGTCGATCCTAGAAATGCATCACGAACACCATCTGCAGCACGAGAACCAGCATATAGACTACGATATGAAAGTCCTGTTGGTGCTTGTAAGTCTAAATGCCATTTATATTTTTAAAACAAAGTTGATTGTATAATATATTTCGAAAACAAACAGTTGTTACATAAATTACCCATCATTAAACATTTTTGTTATATTTATTATTATTCCATTAAGATAAAGAGGTAAAACTTTATCTTAAAAATAGGAAACAAAGTAAAAGAAAACTGTAAACAAATTTTAATTGATCAAATTATAATCTAAAAGAACTTAAATTATATTAATAAATATTATACAATTTTTTTTTTATTAACATCTGTATAATTATCAATATTTTTCAATTAGTTAACGACCAATTAGTACAGACAAATAAAACAGAGTTTTATTAATGTTTCATTAAAGTATTTATTATCTTTAAAAGTTAACGTAATAGAAAGAATAAATTATTGATCATCTTTAGCACATACAAGGAGAAGCCTTATCACGTTTAACCCAAATGACTGACTTGAGAGTATTATATTCAAACAATTGATCTTTCAATACACATATTCACAATATTGTCTCCAAATCAATGCGATTATTAGGTTTCCTGGATAGGAACTGCCGAGAATTTAATCGTCCCACTACTTATAGAACCCTCTTCCTATCCTTGATTGGACCAATTCTGGAATATGCCACAGTTATATGGTCTCTTTACACTGGAAGTAACATATCCCCAATTGAAAGAGTGCAGCATAAGTTTTTGCGCAACTACATGTGGAAACTGAACATGCCCATACCCTACACAGTACATGACTATAACCTCACACAAACAATTTGTGTTATCCAATCATTAGAGAAAAAACGCAAGATACATGATCTGACCTACTTATATCTAACTTTATTGAATACCACATTTATGAATAACTTGTTACCTTCCCTGAAATTAATGAATAGGAATATTACGTTACGCAGGACACTAATGTTTGAAACACTTCCTAACCGAACTAACCTATTATACAATGACTCCATTGAAAGAATATTGCGACTGGCCAATACTGACAAACAACAATTTCAATCCAATTATAGTAATTTTAAAAAACTAATCTCTTACTAATTTCTAATTTCCTTTTTTTTCCTCAATTACAATGTAGTGGATACTCACTAAAACATTTAATATGAAACATTTTTTTTATCTTTTCACTGTCTAATGTAACGAAATGTAAAGGGTTTAGCCCGTTAATTGTATAGAATAAATAAATATCATTTATTTATGCAAATCATCTCAATATTACAATTCTGATGAAGGCAATCATTAATAGGCCAAAACATTAATTTATTTATTTATTTATTTGTTGAAATGAACGGGATATACCCTTTTAATACATTGAATGTTTGTAGTTAATATATACGTTGTCGATTGTAGAATCGTAAATAGATTTCAATTTTTATATATTTGGTGTTCTGAAATGTAGGTTAATAATTTGGTGATCTTCTCATAATGAACAGGGTAACATAGGTATAAATATATGTAGAAATAAATAAAACAGGCGGGTAATATAATGGACGGGAAGCATAAAGCAGAAAAAAGAAGATAGTATGAAATACAGATCATGATTTTGGTGATTATCGTGGTGTTTTTCGCCATAAATTAAATTTAATGCGCTATTGAGCGTAAATATTTATAAAGTGTTGTTTTAGTTGGAAGAAATAATAATCAATTCGGTATGAGTTTATCAGCGTGACGTTAAATTCTTTCAATAGAGTCATTATATAACAAATTTTTTCGGTAAAATATAGTTATACAAATGTGAGATTTCAAAGAGAGCATGGAGTTAGTGAAACTAATACTATATCTAGATAGTAGTGATTCATCAGACGTTGACAGAAGATTGTAGAGAAACATCATGTCTGCATACTTTCTATGGGTTTCCAAGATTTGAAGATCAGTTAATTCCAGTGCTAGAGTATAATCATTTTCGGCAAAGTACATAGGATGTTCCAATCTATACATATAATATATAAGAAATTTATATTCGACTCTCTCCAGGTTTGTGATATTTGGTTTTGTACAGGGAGATCATACCACTGATGAATATTCACGGATCGAACGAAATAGTGACAACAATCTGTATGACCGTTGAGAAAGAAGATATGAACAATTTCTATTGATGAAGCCGAGTGATTTTTAAGCTCTTGAGATCATATAAGAAATGTGGTTATTAAAAGATCCGTTAGAAGAATATATAATTTAAATTGTGATATATTGAAGGGGTGTATCGTTAAATGTATAACTGAACTGCAAAGGTTGTTTTCTTCTCGTAAATTGCATGACTTTACATTTAGTTATATTCATTTTAACTTGTTGTCATGACACCAGATATCAAGGCTATTCAAGTCTTCTTGTATAAGTAAAGCTTCCCGCGTTGATGATACTGTGGAAAAAAGTTAAGGTCATCAGCGTACAAAAGTGAGTCACGGTGATTAAAAGTGGAAGGTAGGTTATTAATAAATAGATTAAATAATATCGGTCTCAAATGCGATCCTTCAGGAACTCCTGACATAGCACTTTATGAGTTAGACAGTGTGGATTTGAATTTAACGTAGTACATTCTATCCTTCAGATAAGATTCCATCCATCTATATAAAGATCTGATAATTTCGAAACAGGCGAACTTCCTTAGAAAAATGTCATGATCTACTCTGTCAAAGGCTTTAACGAAGTCTGTATAAATAACATCTACAAGTATGTTTTTATCCATGGCTTAATATATACCTGTTAAAGTATGTCAAATTGGTGACAGTTGATTTGTTAGGATGGAAACTGTATTGTATAGTTTTATTGTTTTTTAATTAATTAATTAATAACAGTCTGTTTTATTTTGTCTGTACTAATTGGTCGTTAACTAATTGAAAAATATTAATAAATATTAGTATTGAAAAATACTATAAATTAAAATACTATTAATTAAAAAAATAATTTAGATTTGTTTTTAGATAATTTATAATAACCATCTAAAATATTACAAATATACTTATTTTTAGCTCCATCAAGAAATATAGACCATGCACGCCCATGGGATGATGATGATGGCGTCAGTTGTCGTTCAAGTGTTGGGCCTAGTTACAACGGTATATATTAATACAAATTTAATATTTATTTTTGTTTCACACTTAATGTAGAATTGTAATTTTGTTGGAATTATATTTTATTGCACGTTACAGTAATTAGTGAATACAAGCATGTCTGACTATATTTATGGTTATTTTACAAATGTTTTAAAACTTAGTTGAAAAATAAATAGTATAGCATAGATGAATAACCATAATCAATCATTGAATTACATATTTGTTAGGATATTAATAACATATACACTCTAACATATTTCCCTTATCTTTTAACTTTTCTACACTTAATACAACATATATTTATTATTATTTATACATTTATTATTTGTAGAAATTAATAAAAATACATATTAGAAAACATTTAAAAAAATTAAAGATAATACATTGCACATCATATTTATTGCGTTTTCAGGGTGAGAATTATTAATGTTATAGGTGAACTTAAAAGTTGCTTGTTTATGCATGCATTTACATTATATTGTAGTTCTATTAAATAAGTTTTTACAAATAAAAATTGTTAAACAACTCCATTTAAATTATCTAAGATGAAAGATGTATTTAAAAAATATATTTATTCAAATATTTATTTTAGAATATGAACTAATTTTTACTTTTAAACTACAAGAAAAAAATGTTTAAAAATAAATAAATAAATATAAAAATATTATAAAATTAATACATCAGATGTATATAAAATATTTTTTACCAAATTGTAATACACTAATTTTATTTGAATCATATATAACTTAAAATAAAGATAACATTCACTTTTATTAAAAATTAATAATAGTTAAAATATAAATATGAATTAATTGTTTTTATAAAGTAACACAATTACTAAACTTTTAAATAAAATTAAAAAATATATAATATAAGAATCTTTTTTCATTTGAAAATTTCATATAAACTATTGTACAATGCTCTAAAATTCAATCACAATGTACCCGAAGTTTCAAATGTTGATTTTCAACGAATCTTATTATATAATTAATAATAATTTTTTTACAAGGAAAATTTACACTTTTTAATTGTAATATTCTTATAAATATAATTAAATTAGAAATTATTACTATAAAGTAAAATTCAATAATGTTAAACAAGTTGATTAATTGCGCTTTTTAGATTCGTTGATATTCAACGTTTGGAACTTTATGCACATCAGTTACTACCATTTGAGACATTCACTCAAAACTTAATGTATATACAATGAGTTAGTATTAAAAATTTAAATGAACCGAAATCTTTTTTTTTTCTTATTGAATATGTACTTTTTGTGAAAACACTAAAAGTAATCATACATAAGTTACAAAAAATAGAAAACTCCAATGTAAAAAGTGATTATAAAAATATTTAAAAAATTGAAGACTGAAATGTCGAGTTTATTTTATATATTTTTGTAATAGTTTTATAATCACATTTTACATTGGAGTATTTATTTTTGTTGTTACTTATGTAGATTACCTTTAGTGTATTAAAAAAAAAACTAAGTGTCAAGAGACACTTTATAATCATAATTATATTTAAACAACTTAACTATATTTAGATTCAAATTATTAACAATAATAGTAGTAGTATATATATATATACATTATAATTTAATTTTTTTTATTTTCACACTTTCAACGTTTAGTAATTTTTATATTTATATAATTAAAATATTTTGTATAGCACATTTGTTGTCCAGATACACTTTTTCACAATACATATTAGAAATGTCAGTAATATTATACAATATATAACTTTCTAAATAAAAATAATTTTAGCGTATATACAAATATTAATAATATATTATTAATATATTAATATGTACAAATAATTAATATTCTTTATAATCATTTTATAACGGCATTTAATAATAACTTACACCTAACATACAATTTATATATTGAACTTTAATAGTGTATAATTATACAGCCATTTCTTAAAAAATAATAATGTTTCTATTTATTCATAATAACTCATAAGCTGATGACTTTGTAAATTGCAGTTTACAATAGATGTAATATTATTACGATATACTAATGACTATAATGGGGTCGTAAATATTCCATTAAACTATATTATTATTTAATATAGAGGTATTTAGAAAGTACAATTATTATCATAATTTAAAATTACTGTAAACTGCTGATATTAGCAAATTACAATGTATAAAATTAATCGTATTTTTAAACTCAATTGTGATTTTATATCTGCTGTACCTCATTATATTAAGACCCTACTACTACCTATAATAAAATTTCCATAATTTATTTTATATATTTATAAGGATTAAAAATAATCCTTAATATTATTTATAATCTTTAAATATTATATTGATATTATTTTTTTATTAGTAAAGAATAGTAGACCCGGTCCAGGTGAAAGCTCACCTAATTAAATTGACAATCCCGTTTAGTTACCATAGTAAATGTTGCCTAGTTAGATAAGCCTAGTTAGAAAGATAAAGTAGGTATACATTATCCGCCAAGAGAGGAATCTTCGGTTTTGCTTAAGAGTAAAAATATGTTACTTCTCTGAGGTGCAGATATTAATTTTTGTAAATAATGCACGCAAAATGTTCCAAAAAGTGGCTGTTTACAGGAAACAAAACATATTGGTAGCAAAAATAATTTTAACTCTCTCTAAACAGTCACGTTTTGTAAGCACATATTACAAAACATATAAAAATGTTCAATTTAGATTACCATTTAATACATTTTGAATGTATTATTTGTAAATATTTTTATTTTATTCTAAACATGCATATTTGTAGTAGTTGGATTAATAGTTCTGTAAAATCTAAAATATTGTTACAATTTAATTGTATGAAATAAACTATTGGGTTTGTAATTATACATAGCAATTATAACTATTCCATGTACAGTGATAAGCAATTATACTGTTTAATACAGCCATGAAATGCTTTTTTTAATTCTGATTTCTTCTAATAGTTGGGAGATAAGCACATTTTGCTTTTACATAAAATGTTTAAAGTAACAAATTAAACACTACCCTTACCGAAAATACTCTCAATGTTTAACATAAATACTCAACTTGAGCATCATTTCGTATGCTCAAGTTGAGTATTATATTGCTTTGACTGTTATTTTCAGTTTTGGACTCTTATAGCTGAAACTGTAATACAACTTTATATAAACGATTTAATTATAGAAATTTTCAATATTTATCTATATTATGGAAATAATCAATATAATACTCAACTTGAGCGTACAAAATGATGTTCAAATTGAGTATTTATGTTAAACATTGAGAGAATTTTCGGTAAAGGTATTATTTTCTAACAGTTAATATTAAAAATTTTATGATTGTTCCTTATAAATTATAATTATACAAAATATTTTTTAATTTTTAAGTATTTCTCAAAAAAAATTTTTTTTTAATTAAAATTTGTTATAAAAAATATATCAAATATAATAAAAAATATTTTTCTAAAAAATAAACAATTATTCTTTTATTACATTAACAATATCAAATGAAATATAATTTTAAACTGTACAATACACTTAACTTGTAATTTATTTATAATTATTATTATTTGTGCTCAAAAAAGTTCAATACATCTAATGCTTATTAATAATGTCACAAATCTTTTTATTTGCTTTATAACGTTTTCATTCTTTAAAATACATAATTATACTTCATAACTTCTAGTTAAATTAATTATGAGAGTTATTAAACATTTATCTCTTAATAAAAGTACACAAATCCTACAATATAGTATATATCATATATACTCTATAGCCTATAAATTTTAATATATAAATAGTTACACTACATGTTTCTATAAAATAAAAGAATTACTCAAATTATATACATATACAATAATTACTAATGCTATTAAACATCATATTTTATATATATATATAAATAATAAAAACTGAAATTAGAAATAATCCACAATTTTATTAGTTGATCTAAGTGTAATTTTGTTTGTCCACAATTATTCTTATTACAAATTATTAGATAATTAATTTTAGTTAAAGATGCTATTAAGTTTTTCAAAAAATTGTATCTTTATATACACTATTTTTGTAATAAATTGTACAATTAAATATAATTGTTATAAAAAATAATATAGGATTATGACAATAAAGGTTATTTTTAGGAGGTTTTATGTTCAAAAATTGTTAGTGCATTTACAGAAACTATATGTTTGTTATTAAAGAAAAACTTTTTATTCATGAATAATATAATAGTCTATTTAGAAAATATAGAAAATGAAATTGTATAAATTTTAAGTTGAAAACCATTTTTTTATAAAAGTACGATGTATGCTAGTTCAATATAATGTATCAAATATCTTTAGATTATTTATATTTTTTTATATTTTTAACAATATCTGAAAAATATTATATTTTAATATAAACAATTTGTTGATTACATATTATCAATAGAATTTATATATTGATTCAATTAACTGATACTCTAAATTTTAAAAATCATGCTATTATATGCTCATATTATGTAATTTCATATTTAATAACCTCATTCAATTAAGTTCAATTAAACTGAATCTTACTTTGTCAATATAAATATTTATATAATAACTTTAATTTATCAAATGTTATCAATTATTCAATAAGTAACATAATATAATATTTTTATAATTTCATTAAATATTAATAATTAAATTCCAACAATATTATTTTAAAATTCAGGACAAACTTTAATGTTTAATTGAGGCTGTCGCTGCAATAACAGGACTTGCGCTCGAACGGCCGCCAGTTCATTTTCCAAATCGTGGGATTTTTCACAAAATGTAAAATTGTTCAAATCATATTAAAAAAATACTACATTGCTTAGAATATCAAAGCGCATCTTTTTTGTTATTTAAAGTTTTTTTTTGTTAATGTCATGGTTTTTGAAATAAAAAATAAAAAGTAACATTTTCCGAAATACAAATTTTAATAACTTTTTTCGCTTCAACTTGTCATATCTCGGCATATATGTAATGTAGCTGCTTGATTTTTTTTCTGTTAAAAAATATTTGAGTTGTATATTATGACAGACCAACTCTGATGCCAAAAGAATTACATTCCTACTGATTATTTAACAAACTATTACGTCGCGTCCTTGCGTATGCATGGATACGTTCGAATCAAAAAAGTATCGAGGGAAGTTTAAGATACAAAAAACTTCCAGTGAGAAAGTTGTTCATTAAGATATAAAGAAATTTTTGACAAAGTTTCAGATCGAAATACTAATATTTGTAAAAGTTATAATAATTTGTTGTTAAATTGCATTGACGCGCTCGGTCTAAAGCTCGGCGCAGCATCGCGCATAACGATGTTTATCCGTAAATTATTATATCACATTCGTATTAATACTCAATTAGGAACGTTCCTGAAATATAGGTTTATTTGACAATATTAATGAGTAGAAAGTGGATCTAAAATTGAAAAAACTAAATAAATTGATAATAAAAATATTTTATTTATAATATTTTTTTTATATTTTTTTAATATGATTTGAACAATTTTACATTTTGTGAAAAATCCCACGATTTGGAAAATGAACTGGCGGCCGTTCGAGCGCAAGTCCCGTTATTGGGACTTGCAGCGACAGCCTCAATTATGACTTCTGTAATACGTTTTTGAATGCCTTTTTAAAGGCCTTTAGGATTCTAAAGGTTAAATTTTGAGACACCAAAAAATCTCATGAGTGTTTAAGATTGTCCTTCAAATCATCTGATTTGACAGATACTGAAGTTGTTGTTAGTTTTGTTAATTTATTTAATACATATTTTTTATTAAATCTATATAATTAATTAATATAAATTTAATTTAATTTTAACAAGACTAAGTGTCGAAGACTTACATAAATATCAGATTAATAGGTAAATTCATAGGATGAAGTGTACAATATTTAGATTTAGAATTCGATTAAATTAACAATCGGAATAAGTAATGAGAATAACGTAAGTAATTTAATTTAAATAAAAAGAGGAATAAGAATAATAATAAAATAAGATAAAATACAATACAATAATACCACTCACAGAAAATTACACCGACAGTATTAGGATTAATTTAGCTGACTCGTTTTCGAGGCGATAAAAATTGTACTCTGTTAACTGCAGCAACAAAGCGTTACATAATTGGTTTTTAATTAATTAATAAAATTCTCCTATGTATGTCGAATGGACTAAATCATTTATAAGTATTAATTCCATATAAAAATAACAAACCAATAATAAACACTATTACGTTACATTAGAATTGAAAATCCACTTTAATTTTTCCTATACCTTATTTTGTGGTTTATAGTTTAACAATGTGTTTTTCCACTGATCTCTATATAAAGTTCTGGATAGGGCATAGTGCATAGCATGAGTGAAGTCACTATACCCTATCCAGAACTCTATATAGAGATCAGTGGTTTTTTCCTGTGATCCTATTCTTGGGACCAATCAAATTACTACCAATTCGTTGTAATTGTCTAATTTTCAATTTACACAATTAACAACTCTAATTATTTATTGTAAGAATTATTTACTAATTTTATTTGGTTTTATTTTGAGATTTGAAGTTTAATTTAATTTTAACTGATTTTCAAACGTGTTTATTATAGACCGTCTGTATTAATTTTAGATTTCTAACTCATATCTTTTAACCAAATCTAATTTATCCCTGATAGCCAGATTTATGTAAATTTCGTGCAAAGTTTATGTAAACGGTTTGCATAATATTTACACATATGCATCGCTGCACTTGGCTACACAATTTGCACAATTCCTATTAAAAAATTAATTTTTTTAAATACAATATTTTTTTCTATTTATCATATGTTTTATTTTATTAAATTAAATATGTTTCCTATTTATACATATAAATAACTTTATTTTTATCTTTTGTTTTAAGGTAAAAATTATGAATAAGAATTTGTTATTACAGATCCTAAAATAACAGCATCTGACGACATAAGATTTCCAATAATGTTTGTATATATATATATATATAAACCAAGCAAACGAAAATCAATTTATCCTATTATTGTTACAATAAAGTAGATCTTATTTCAATTACTTTTAACATACCTTTATAATTTACAAGTAGAACAATTGTTATTTTTAGTCTTACGTGTTCAATTATATTTTGATAGCATTTCTATACGTACAAACTATCACAGACGTAATTGAATTAAGCTCTACTTAAATTGTATGACAAATAGTGTGAATAAACTTTTGTTTGCAGAGAATATGTGAAACCCTTAATACTAGAAAACTGTTGATAAGCCTGGCACGGACATATTTGTTTTTATCCGACGCCAACGTTCAAACGCCGCCATGATTGCGCAGGCGCATTATAAACGTTTGTCGAATCAATTTAATATTAAATATTTATATTTATTCGTTATTATTTATAGTAAATTTACTATGTATGCATTTTTTATTAATTTTTTATACAATATATTTTATGTTATTATAATGTTTGTCCTGATTATTAAAATATTATAATATTAATTTTTTAAGTTTTTGAAACATGTTATTTATTATTAAAAGTTATTATAATTATTATAATTATTATAATTATGATTATGATTATAGAAAATAAATATGATTATGCAGACAATAAATATAATTAAATAATACTTATAATATATAAAGATTATTGTAATTAAATGATTTGCATAAATTTTATGCACAATAGCCGCGGTGCCTTGGTGCAAACTTTGTGCAATTTGTATACATAAACAGTGGCTATTAGAGATATTTCAAATGTAACTTATATTTATAATTTTATCCCCTAATTATAAACATGCGCATAATTAAATACATTAATTAGGGGGTCATTAAATCGATTTGACTCTTGAGAAAGAATTTCCCTTACTTCCTCTTTATTCCTAGAATATAGAAATCTACTGCACGGGTCAAAACAAGAGTATATTTTTCAATTTTAATATTTATTAATAAGTAATCGCGAACAAATATATTACTTAACATTAATAATATTTTTTAATTTATTTTTAAATTATTGGATATTAATTTGGAAATAAAAGAAACAAAATAATTAAAATAAATTTTAATTTTTATTTGAAACTAGTTGTGAGCTCTCTTCGACACGTCCCGAAGCCAGGGTATGGTCTTGCACCACGAAGTCACACCTTTTCATCAACTGGTGGTTCGGTTTCTGCTCTTCCTGTAAGTGCGACAACTAACATATCATGAATTCTCCTAACTTATTCTATGATTCTTTTATATAGCTATATAATATTATATTCTATTATATAGCTATATAATCAACTAAAATATTAATATTCATTCATGAACATTTTAAATTAAATTAATTAAATACTCCAAAATATATTTAAGGTGGTTCTTCAAGCGATTTTGACAGATACTGCAGATTTTGTTATATTTTCGTTAATTTATTTAATACTTTTATTTTTTGTGCAAACCCACATTTTCTCATTTGTGTAGAATTTATTTAATGTTAAGAAAATCAATGTAACATAATTTAAATAAATACTTGCATTTTATTAAAAAGCAAAATTTAAGACTGTAATAAAAGAAAATTACAAAATTACGTTACATTAGACTTGAAGAACCGCCTTAATTATAAATACAAAAACAACGCTACACTAAAATTCTAGATACCATGTAATTATATACAATAACATTTTACTAATAATATAATTTACTTTTGATACGTATAATAATTATATTGATTACAATCATTGTATTTAGACCTATTGATGCAATGAAAAATTGTCACGTGTCTCAAGATCTTTATTTCTATGATTTTACCCAGGCGAAAAAACCCACGTATGAAATCAAGTATGAAATCACGTATGAAAATTATATACGGTTTAGATATTCAAAATTACATACACCATTATGTTTAATTAACTATTTTACTTAAAAAGCACTCGTAAATAACTCTATGAACGAATATTATCATAAAATATTAAATAATATTTTTAGAATATTTGTTTAATTTTAGTAATAATATTATTATAATAAATACTATTAATAATAACTATTAAAATAAAAATATTAATATCAGTTGGAATTATATTAAATTGAAAAAAATATTTTGATAATAATTATTATTATTTATTGTTTATACGTTGCTGCTCAGGTAAAAAACGTGTATAACGGTCAAACATAAGTATTTAACATACACATCGAGAGTCGATCTCAAAACTTCCAATTCCAACTTGAAAGCTGAGAGACGTAACCACGTGGACAGCGCGCTTACGTGGAAGCAGCGAGAATTTTATGACAGACAAACACAGTTAATGCCAAAACATTTTAGTTCAATATATTCAATATAATATTCTATATTGTCGTATATATAGTATAAATACACGTATGTATATACATTATTATACGAAACTATATACATTATATTAAATAAATCGAATTAACAATATTTTGGCATTAACTCTGTCTATCATAAAATTCTCGCTGCTTCCACGTAAGCGCGCTAACCACGTGGTTACAAGTTGGAATTACAAGTTGAAACTCTCGATGTATATGTTAAATACTTATGTTTGACCGTTATACACGTTTTTTACCTCAGCAGCAACTTGTAAACAATAAATAATAATAATTATAATTAAATAATTTTTTTTACTTTAATAGAATTTCAATTGATATTAATATTTTTATTTTAATAGTTATTATTAATAGTATTTATTATAATAATATTATTACTAAAATTAAACAAATATTCTAAAAATATTATTTAATATTTTATAATAATATTCGTTCATAGAGTTATTTACAACTGCTTTTTAAGTAAAATAGTTAACTAAACATAATGGTGTATGTAATTTTGAATATTTAAACCGTACATAATTTTTATACGTGATTTCATACGTGGGTTTTTTCGTCTGGGTATAATTCAAAATACACTTTTTAAACAACAAAATTAATATATATTAAAAAAGTAATACAATTATTAAAGGATTTTTATTAGAATGAAATATTACTTTAAATGTTTTAAAATAAATTTATTACGTGAATTATCTTTTAAAGTATTAATTTATCAAACATAGTGTTTGCTAAAAAGTGTAAAAAATGTTTTATATTCAAATAAATGTTTATTCATATAAATGTACTGTAATGTTACAAAAATGTATTTGGAAATAATAGTTGTTTTACGCAACATTGCAATGAAAAAAATTGAAAACTATCCAGCACCCAGATAGCGAAATTTAAAAAAAATGCAAGCATTATGTTAACATTTTAGTGGTATTAATGTTAACAATGATATCATAAACGTTGCAGATGTGTCAGAGTATTGTTCGCATTAATTCTCCCACGATACTCCTTTAATGCTTCTATAATGCAAGCATTAATGCTCGATTAATGCTTGTGAATGAAAAATAAATAAAAAGTAAAATTCTCGGGGATCGAACGCATAACTTTCAGATTATTATTCAAAGCTCGGAACCACTCAGCTAAAGCGGATATACGAACAGTAAAGAGTTTCAACGATGACAAGTACAGCGGTACATTTTAACTTTATGATTTTATTGTTTTATTTTAGCATGCATTAATAGACCATCAATGCTAGCTTAATGCTAGCACAATACCACCATAATGCTAACAATTAACTCTAACATAATTTTCACATAACCGCGACAGATGTGTCAGAGTATTCATCCCAAATAATTGCCATTACTGATGCATTAATGTAAACGTTTTGTTAGTATTATGCTTTCATTGATAAACTGACTGCTAATGCTAACATAATCTAGCATTATGATGCATTATTATCCGAACATTAAATGGCAGTATAATGCTTAAGCATTAAATGTTATTTGGGTATAAAGGGGAAAAAGTAGCAAGTTTTATACTAGTATTATACCAAATAGTTCCTATTTTGTCCGATGTGGTAGGCGCGTAAAAAATGTTTTTCACATTATCAAAAAAAAAAAAAAACAAAAAAAAACTATTGATAATCTGCAAAATATCAATTCTACTCATCTAATAATACACTTTTAAATATGTATTGAAAAGTATTTTATTACTCATGAAAGTTATCAGCTAATGAGTTTAAAAAATTATATATAAAATAATTAAATAGAATTAATCCTATTTTAATTTAATTACAATTTTTCTTTAATTACTTACAGGGTGAAAAGAAACCTTATAAGCATTATGACATTTAAAATAAAATATTTCCAAAATTAATATTCGTGTAACTAATTATACATATTATTTAATCATTATAAACTTTAATAAATAGATGGTAACAATATGTATTAAATCAAGTATATATTTATTATTTGTTATAAAATAGGGGGACTACTCTTTCAGCGGAATGGGTGACAAAACTCATAGCACTGATTTTTCTTCAGGAAAATCCGATAGTAAGTAATTTTTTTATATTTTAAGGAACCAAATAGTTGAAATATATTTAATGCGACATTGTATAACTCGTTTAAAAAGTTAAAGAAAAAATATTTTATAAAAATTAATACTCTATTTCCGACTTTACGTTTGTTTACCCTAGTTAAAAAGTCACAAGAAATCATAACAGAAAGAAATTTTTTTTTGTTTCAAAAATCTTAAGAAGATATACACTTAATAATACTGTGTGTTATGATTTCTTGTGAACTTTGAACCCAAGTGGTATCCTTACTGGTATGTTCCCTGGTTACAAGTTTGTGAATAAAAATTTTTGTTGGGAATGCGGGGACTTCGCCATCCTCCTTCCCCCAATCTAACAAGAATGACAGGAGCCCAACATCATGTTTTGAGGAATCATCCTCAAATGCAGCATTAAGTAATCGTGCATTTGAGAAATATCCTCAAAGGCTACAGCTGGTTTTATTTTAACATTACATAAATAGGAAAGAAGTCTTCTTTACCTCAACTGATATATTATTCATGTGTATATTGTCATGTATTGTTATTCACTTATCAATTGGAGTGAATAAATTAATTTTATTGCTTTTATTTTTTTTGTTTTCTGATAGCTTCTGCAGGCAGTATAACGGATGTTGATCGTCGAGCATTGGTATGTACTTCAGCTCCATACTACAGCCAGAGAATAAGCATGGTGTGTAATTCTTCTAAACACATTAAACGTATTTAGAGTAGTTAAATTTTAATGTATTTGATTTTTTTTAAATTTAAATTAGTATAATCACTGAAAATTTAATATGAAATTACTTCTAAATGTCAGTCCTATGTAATCTAATAATTATTGTAATGGCATGTATAAATTTCAGTGCAATGTTAATCATTACAAATTTAATTTTAGTACAAATTACAGTATACGTTATATTTTAAAGTAGTATAATAAACATAAATATTTATAAGGATAACCAGCGTGAAAATAAATTAGACAATACATTGAACTACTAATTTTAATTACAAATCGTTATTTCAAATATGATTAATTAAAAGAATCAATCAATTATACATTATTTGTTTTCGAGATATATAACATACCCGTCTATGATTTATGAGTCTATGATTTATGAGTCTTTGAGTTGTTGCCCTCTCAAAAAAGCAGAAATTAACTTCTACCGTTCTTGTAAACTCCCTACTCTACAAGAATACTTACACTCGCTAAATTTTTGTATCTATATAATCTATTGCTTTTATATACAAATAGTGCTATTAATTTATAAAAAATAAAGCTCACAATCTAATAATTTATTATAACGTATAATACACGTTATACATATACATGGGTGGAGGGGGATGGGGGGGAGGTATTAGGGGGTATGTTAGTTCTAAAGTATTTTAAATAAAAAAATGTATATATCAAACTATATAATATTTAAAATGAAATGATACAAATTTAATTATTAATATTTAACATTTCCTAAAATACATAACAATGTATCAATATAATAATTACATTATAAAGTGCAAACTAATGTATAACTTTTTCAGATGATTTGTCACCTAATTAGATCGACAATCCTGCTTGCTTACCATAATAACAGTTATCTAGTTAGGTGACGAATTATCCGGACTAGGTGTATTTTTTATGATATTAATGTAATTACATCAATTAAATATTAAAAATAAGATTAACATGATTTAAATTGTCTTTGACCATTTTAAATTAATCTTTCATGTTTAAACAGATAAAATTGATTTTTCATAATTAAATAAATGTATTAATAATTTCTAAATATTTCAGCATGATACTAACATAATTCCTGCATCTACAACTTATACTGGTGGTTTGGGCTCTGTTGTAACTGGACATAATCATCATGTTAGAAGATCATTACCAGATATGGGAGCAGCACCAACAGAACCTCCAAAATTATATCCATATCACCTGCTCGTGATCACAAACTATAGACTGCCAGCAGACGTTGATCGTTGTAATTTAGAAGTATGTATTGAATTTCAATAATATATTACATGATTAATATTCCCAGATAGCAAAACATTCAATATTTTCAATATATTAAACAAAATTCAATATTTTCTCAATGTTCTGTCCACGTTGATTAGTATGTTAATTAGTATGGATCAATAATTTTTCTATCATACATAAATCACATAAAATACATTGACTTTTCATGTCTGAAAACTTCTATTAAATGTTCATTATTGTTCAGTGAATAATGGGGTTGTATTGTGAGCGCAGATGTATACAATAATCTGTCAAGAACACTCATGTGCACGGAAATGCACTGCTACACCAAGTTTGCATTCGCTTGCGAGAAAACATAGTACAACTAACACTCTTATATTTATATTTCTTTCTTTGTACAATAATGTTGAATTTCAATATAAAATATATTTTTCAAGCGAGTAATACATTACTAACTCAAATAGTAATTTGTAAATACTTTGAATCACAACAATCACGAAGCTTGTATAGCTCTTGTGATACAAAAATAAAGTTAATTTTTATAATGTGTAGTATTTCTTATTTGATATAGTACTTTTTCTTACAGAAATTGAAAAAAAAACTAATAAGTTAATATTTTGTACTGTTTTTACCATTATATTAACACAATACTCACTACAATAGTAATTTTTAACCGAATAATTTTCTCCGTGTGTAATTGATGTAGAATTAAAGTAGATCATCTTTTTTTGTAACATGCAATCAACATAGCCTAAAATGGAGGAATGTAGATTTAGTGTAGAATCTCATTAAAAACGTCTGCATTATGTGCATTGAATTTCGATGAAATAACGTCATCAGTTCAATATACATATAATATATACACACTTATTTACACCTTTTTTTACTGGCACGAATACATATATTGATGACAAAAAGGTAAAGAATGGATCTCTTCACTCTTTGCTTTTTTTTGACAGACATTTTTCTTTCTCAACAACTCATACTACCAATACGTTTTTTAAACTACACTAATAGTATATGAAATCCCAATATATTTCAATCAGAACTATATCGCACTAATTTGTAGAAGTGTCTAGAAATTATTTCGAACTCTAGATTTTAAAATACTGTCTATTTTTATCTAACTCGTACCTCCATGCTACCGCATTGATATGATGTTCTTTATACTAAACTGTTTGTTACTGTTGATACTATTTTTTTATATATTAATTATTCCTTATTATATTGCCGAACCTTCATTATTTTTTCGATATTTATGCCACTATATGTAATGTTACGTAATTTTTTACTTATATTCTAAAGGAGAAATAGCCCATTTATTTCCAAATAAATAAAAATAAAGTATATAATTTGATAAAAATATGTAAAAAATTATAATAATAATTATTTCCTTATCTTTTTACTAGAAGTTTACATTTATAAATTATGATAATGTTAAAGAGAAAACAACTCTATCAGAGAACAACTCGTTTGCAAATCATATTACATATTCCAAGGTATCTTAAAACAGGTGATTTATGATTTGTAAAAATTATCAGTAATAATTTTTTACTGATACTTTTACTTTTAAGAATACTCAGACTTTCAAAAAACATTAATTCCGGGTCTAATGCTGAACTCAAATTAGGATCATTCAAAAAAGAATATAATAATAAAAGATCTGCCTTTACGTCTATAAATCTTCCTAGACATTAATGTCTCAGCGTAGTCATGGTTAGATCTGTCTATTAATAAATCATATTGACTCATTGTGTACTAATAATGAACATGTCTTGCTATTTGGGATATTGATATTTCAATTTTTATGCACAATAGTAATCAATAATAACTTTTCAGCGACATTTATCTGATGCTGAGTTTGAAGCAGTTCTGCAATTTAGTAGATCAGAATTTTATCGGTTACCACAGTGGCGTCGAAACGACATAAAACGTCGCGTGCGTTTATTTTGAATAATTATATTTGCTTAATTGTTTTATTTGGTTAATATAATATAAGCATAATACAAAAGAAAAACGTTCATTTTTAACAAAATCATGTAATATGTTCACTATAAAGTGAATTCTTATTAAAGTACAACTTTGCTTGATGCATACTATTTCGCAACTTTTTATTATTTATATAGTAAAATAAGTATATAATTAATATATAATACATTACTATTGTCTTGTGAATTGTATTATGACATATTTATATGTGTATATACAATTTCAATTAATATATAGAAATCAAATTAATATTTCTTAATTACAAACAAAATATAAAATATTTAATATATTTATATAATTTATATGAATTAAAAAAAAAAAAAAAAAAAAAAAATATGTAATAGTAGAATTCGTTCTATTACAAATTATTTCTTCAAAAAATGTTTATAAAACATGCGTTTCATTATGTTTTAATTTTAGTTATTAGATACTGGTTTCATGTAAACAAAATGTACAATAAGTATAAATAAAATTAAATTGAACTATATCAATATTAAAATAAAGTATGGAGTACTGAACCCTTAATCAAAAGTAAATATCAACAATATTAATAACTTGCAATAAATTTAACAAAGGTTGCTTTTTACGTCGTAAATTTTAACGTTTGATAATTTTACATTTTCTAAACGAAAATTTATTTATTTTTTTAATTCATATATTTATATAATAGGAACATCAGTTTTGATTTATGTAAGTATTATTTAATTATTGTATATCTACAATATTATTATTAGTGTTTAAAATAATAAAAAAATATATTAGAAATAACGTTATAAGATAAAACATTTTAGTTATTCATTATAAATTATGGTATTTTACTATTCATATCTGAAACAACATCGTTAAAATTATTAAAATACATATTTATCCTGTAAATTCTTTGAAAATAAATAAATAAATACTTATTAAAAAGTTTGTGATTAAAATAATAATATTTTTGTCTATTGTAAAAATATGATATCAAATTTAAACATTGAAATTTATAATACAAGGATTAGTATAAAAATTTTTAATCCAAAAATATCTAGAATAGAATTGGAAATAAATTGTTAACAATTATTTTCTATATATTAATGGAAAAATTAAAATTTATAATGATATCCATATATGAAATTTAAGAAAATTAAATTTTAAGGGATCATCAAATATTGTCAATGGATAAAGCTGTATATATTACAATAATAGTTGAAAACATGAAAATGCACGAAAGATAATTTTTATAATTTCCACTTGTTTTGAAGTTTATGTAATGTATTTATAACTAGAAGTATCTTTCACATAAAAAAATTATTTTAAACTATGTCAATGATTTATTTTAATAATTCATTTTATTTATAATATTATTACCATATCATTTGAGATACAGATATGTCTATTTAATGGTACAATTCTCAATAAAAATTTCTCTTTGTAAAAATATATTACATAATTTATTGTTCAAAAGTTTACATTTTCCAAACACTTTTTATAAACATGATAAATTTCTTTAATTAAAAACTTTAAGTATTTAAGTATAAGTATATACCAAATACTTTAAAATAAATTATTTTTCGTACTATTTAGTTAAATTAAAAGTTATAATAATTTGGAATGCGTAATACTAATAACTGAGAATATTTTTAAAATATCCTGTTTAATTAATGTCTGTGTAATTTATTAAATTAATAATCTGATATTTAATAGATACAATAATAAATTATAAGTATGCAATGAGTGAAGTTGCACTAAATAAATAAATAATTAAAAACATATATAATTTATAGATATATACAAGTAATATAAATGGTAAATTTATAATACTTATGTAACAACAATATATGATTTCAATCTTCACTCAAGTATGACCGAAGTAACAAATATTTTATGTATTATACAATTTCGGGTGATTTACAAAATTAGGCTTCGCAACTATCTCTAATTTTCTAAGTTGGCGACAACTCATAGCTTCGTTAAAAGTTAAATAAAAGAAATTAATATTTTTCATGATAATCAATAATTAAAAAATAAAATTTAATATGTTTCAACTTGTTAACATAATGTTTTTTATAAAAACATCAATAAAAATAAAAAATAAAACTTAACGTTTTTAAATTAAAGAAAATTAAATTATTTATATACATATATTTTTACATTCCGGTAGACAATAAACACGTCATTATGACACTTATAATAAATTCTGCTTATTTTGAAGATATCTTGATCAAAAAATTATTTGTATAAAACATTAATTACCCAGTCAATTAGTCAAATAATGATTAATGACGCTATTAGCAATGGTTGTGAATGTTGCGATGCCTATATTACATTATAATTTAATAGAATATTATAGCCGAGAGTGCCACTGCGCCTAAGGTCTAGTACACTATTTTACGCTTATATCAAATCGGACAAAATTAGAACTGTCCGATGAGATAGGTGCGTAAAATATTTTTCATTATAATTTTTAAATTCAAAAAATGAATTGAAGTTTTCAATCATATTAATTTCAGTTATGAATAAATATTATTTTTGCAAATACCAATATTGCTTTTTAATACACCAAGTATCAATGTTTGTTTTGCTGGTTAGCAATATATAAATGTTATTTTAATTATAATATTAAAAAGCAATTTATGTTTTAAAACGTATCTAATACCTGTGATTGCATCTTAAACAATATTAATGTTCTACATGCATAAGTCAAAAGTAGTATAAATGTTGTACGTTACATTTAGTAACGTAATCGCTTGTAACATTTAATGGCCAGCGTTAAAGGGTATATATCAAAATTTACCTTTTGTTATATTGACATAAATATCTTAGAATATTTGTTAGTACAGATATATTTGTATATTATTATATGTCATTTCGTAAATAAATAAACAGCTTTTATTCGATATAAATGATTTTTCTTATTTAAAAATATATATAAAATTTCGTTTTTAGCTCTTAACCACTGGGCTAGCAGTATCTTTGTTAACGTATACTTTTTTTAAATATTTATTGTAGATAAATATATAATCTTCGTAGTATATCATTGCACATATATGTTGTAGTAATGTTACTGTAACTTTCATGCAACTTATCTGCAACGTTGCTGCAACTTTCCTGCTACGTTAATATTGAGGGACATTAACATGTTGCTGCAACGTTTCATTTCTGTAGGAGTATAAAGAGTTTTTTGATTTTGCTCATCTTAACCCTAATTTTTTGTTGGACTCTTTTTTATCTATGGAAGGAACCCTACCATATACAATTCTTATTCTTTTGACGCAAAGGATCGATATGGGCATTTTTATCAGTTTGGTGACGTATGCTGGTACTGAATCATTTGTAAGGACTTTATTAGAATGGTTTCAATCATCTCTGGATGTTTGTTCTAATCCTTACTTGTACTACTCTGATTTGTCATTTTGAGATGGAAAATTGCTTGGTGTGTGAGTTACCTATTCCTGAAGCAGGCCCAGGATTAATCCTGAAAATAGGCCCAGGAGATTCATTTGAGTTGTGTTGCTGAAAGGGGAAAAGACGTGCAGTTACTCTTATTATTTCTTTCTCCAGTCTATCCTGCTCAAACGATTCATCTGATAATATATCCATGAGTGACATTGAAACCTTTTATTTTTGAAGTCTAACGAAAGAATTGATAACAGTTTCCAGCAATTATTATCAGTTATTAAACAAACCTCGTCGGAATTAGACAATAGTTTTAAAATGGAAATTGTTACTCTACGATCAGATTCATGAACTCAAATTAGAAAATACCGAACTGAAAGGAACATGATCCAACTTAATCAAGGTAATACTATTGTGAAGGAACAAATTGAGGTCTTGAATACTATAGTTAGCTCATTTAAATTCTCCCAAAATATTAATCTAGAGGATTTCTCACACAATTTGTTGTCTGAATCTGATGCTAGACAGGACCGTAAGAATATTATAATACTTTATAATTTCTCCGAACAGACAAATGGTAATATTAACGACCTGGAATCTTTCAACGCTATGCTAACCACCCAGGAAATATGTGCTTCAGCACTGTCTACCACAAGATTCGGGAGACCTAGAAATAATGAACTCCGATCCATGAAAGTGACTTTACCATCAAGTAATGATGTCAAGAAGATTTTTTGGAATAAAAATCTTTTTGTAAACAGAAACTTGAAAATAACTAAGATCTAACTCCTAACCAGCGTGAGTCGCTTACAATACTGCAATTAAAACTAAACTCTCGACTAGAAAATGGTGAATCGAACCTCACTATTGCCTATATCAAGGGTATAGTATTGATAACTATTTTGAGTCGTACATAAATTAAAATAAGATACAGATAAGAAATATAAAATAAACATAAAATAAAAATAATATAAAACATACAATTAAATAAGAGATAATGGTAAGTAGCAATAGCATATCCATGTGTTGTAAAATCATGTAACAACTAATTTAGCAAACGGAATATAATGATAAAGCATCACCAAGACAATTGCGCCAATTAGATTTTATTGGTCAATTTACCACCAAATTTATTCATGTTGCAGGCAAAGACAACGTTGTTGCTAACACGTTATTTCGAATTAATACTGTTGATTTACCTACTCTTGAGTTGACTACCACCGAGCTCGCTCAATGTCAAACTACTGACGAGGAATTGGCGAACCTAATAGAAGGTTCATCAACGTTGAAGTTGCAACCTTTATGACTTGATGGTTCAGAAATTTTGATCTGGTGTGACACATCCACCAGTGAGATTCGTCCGTACGTTCCATTTTCTCTCAGAAAAAAAGTTTTTGATTTGACACATTTGTTATCACATCCTAGTGGTCGTGTAACAAAGAAATGAATTCAGCACAAATTTGTTTGGTCTAACATGTCTAAAGACATATTGTTTTGGGCACGGACATGTCTTCCATGTTATCGCAATAAAATAGGTCGTCATAATATATTGCCTAGTGCAAAATTCATTGTACCTGATTCACGATTTACTCATGTTCACCTGGACATAGTTGGTCCATTACCAAAATTTAATAATTGTTCTTATTTACTTACAATGATTGACAGGTTTACCCGTTGGCCTGAGGCTGTTCCTTTACAGGACATTTCTGCACAGACTATCGCTGATGCTTTCTTTACATCTTGGGTATCTCGT